>RCHF01003641.1:0-32044 GCA_003987895.1 Neonothopanus nambi | reverse complement strand
CTCGGTGGAGAGATATCCTCATGTGACCATTTTTGCCAAGATCTTTGTAAACAATCTGCTTCCGGTTCTTCAGGTGTAACCGGATGAGTGGGAATATTTTCCCTCTCTTCATCTCGTCGATCGTTCTCTTTATCTGATTCTTCGTTCCAATATTGGTAATGTTCCCAATATGGATCTGCATAAGTGACTTTCATATTTTTTAATTCGTCACCCCAAGGATTAGAATCAGAGTCTTCTTCTTTTTTCGGAGGAGGTGTAGAAGAATCCCGTTGAGTATCAGCTTCGCGCTGCTGATAGTCATCCGGATCAACATATTCGATGTCATCAAAAAGTTCGTCAACTCTCTGATCATCTTCTTGATCCGTGTCTGATGAAGACTTGGGAGTTTGATCATCATCAATTGTGGGAAATGAGGCAATAGCCTCAGGTTCGGAATTGGATTGTTCTTGGGATTGTGGTTCCTTTTTGCATTTGCAACGCGGGAACCATTCCTCATTAAATATTGCATTTGGTGAAATATGGACTTTATTATTATCGTCCATGAACATCCAGGCTTTTGTGCCTGTGGCATATCCAATAAAGGTCATAAGTTCTGCTTTTGGTAGGAGCTTTTTTGATTTTCGTTCAGTTAAGGTTTTATGAACGTAAGCTGCACAACCAATGGTACGCAGATAATTGACATCAGGTTTATTCTTTAAATAACTTTGTATCGGCGTTTTCCAATCAAGAATCTTTGTTGGTGTTCTATCATATATATGAGAAGCTGCCAAGAAAGTAAATTGCCACCAGGATTGTGGTAAACATGCATAAAATCTAATTGCTTCGGATTTATCCTGTAGTGTTCGATTTATGCGTTCAGCTCGTCCATTTTGTTGATGAACATATGGAGCTGATGTTTGTAATTGAATTCCACATTCCATGAGGTAAGCAATAAAATCTTTATTAAGGAATTCCGATCCTCTATCAACTCTAAAGATTTTGATGCGTTTGCCAGTTTCATTCTTGGCACGAGCTTTAAAATGTTTAAAAGCTTGTAATGCATCAGGTGATTTATTCTTTAGAAGATAAGGATTGGATTTTGCCGAATGATCATCAAGGAATATAATAGCAAGAGTGAACACGGTTGGGATTAATCAACGCCTATGATTACCCACCAAACATGATACATGTATTGGGGGGCTTCCAGGTACAGCCACCAGCCTGGGCTCCCATTAATGAGCTACCTCTGTCTCATTAATGGGAGCAATGCAGGTGGTGGTGCATCCAATTAATGCGTTTACCTTCCTCCCAACCCTTACTAAGCATATGATTAATCAAACCGTCGTGCTCGCTGTCGAGCACGACGAGCTCGCTGTCGAGCACGACGAGCTCGCTGTCGAGCACGACGAGCTCGCTGTCGAGCACGACGAGCTCGCTATCCTTCACTGCACCCGCGCGCCCCTCCACCATCTAGTTAATAATTAATATTCAATTAATATACCTAGTGGACGTACAGATACTCGAAGTAGTACTTATCCTTGTGCTATCCCATTTAATATAATATTATTAATCAGGCTCGAGAGGTTTGGGCTATACACCACAATCTCCGTACATCATTAATGCAGGCCTGGTGAACTCTCGTTCTGGTATATTCTTTCATCACAATGCCATGTTTAAACTATCAAAACACAACCTCGATCAAAACATACGACGAAAGTACGGAAAATCAAATTTATCCAGCCATAGCAACTGCAAAACCCTGCTCAACGGCCTCTGGAATCGGCAGGTCTGCTGGGGAAGCATCGTCCTCCTCCTCATCTCCCTCGCCACCCTTCCTGCTCCCTGCACCTTTCAAAACCTTGCTACCTGCCGCCATCCATTCAGACGCCTTTTCCCACCGTGACTGGCACACCACCAGTAGACCGGCTTGAATGGAAGCTTGTCGAAGAGCGTAAGCACGAATACCTTCTGTCTCGGCGTCGTCCGTTCCTCTTGTTGTGGATGCAAGCGAAGTCCAACGTACGTTTTCTGACTGAAAGAAGCGCTTAGAGCGTTCCATCTCCTCACATAGAAGAATACATTCCTCCTCGTACCGCTGAAAGCGCGCGCGGGTCTTGCACCATTCGATTCGTAGAGCTACAAGCAAAAGGGGATGAATACCAGGCCATCAAAGCAGGAAAATCCGCTAGCTTACCTTCAGCTTCTTCTTCCTTTGTCTTCGCGCCAAATTTTCCTGTCCTCCAGATCCACGAAGCGGTAAAATTTCCTTCGGTCACCTTCTTGCCGTTTTTTGGCTTCTTGCTCTGATTCTCCGTCTCCTCCACACCAAAGCCTCGAATGTCGTCATTGAGCAGAGGGCAAAGCTCAGACTCCCATTCAGTGCCCTTCTGTAGAGATGGAGAAAGCTTCAATAGCGCCGCCCGTGCCGTTCTGTAGCGAAGAGTATCCATCTGGATGCTAGACTCCAGTGATTTCAACACCAAAGAAGAGCGTAGCTTTGCGCGTTGTCCTTCGGGATTTCGTTTTTGGAATTTCCAAAGGCTTGTACGACAGAGCAAATGACTTCGGAGGGAACCCAATGCGTCCAGCGCTTCTGCTTCTCGAAGGTCCCACTCAATGACCAAAAGATTACGGGCGACAGGGACGCGATCGACGATAGATGATGGAAGGAGGAGAGGAATGGAAAAGGGTTTTGGAAGCTCTCCACCGGCCTCTTCAGATCTTCGGCGAATATCAGCCACAGGAGGCATGTAAAGTGTTTGAACTTCAGCCCATGTAGTAATCCGACGCCGCAGGACCGTGCCGCGCTCGAGAATTTTAGTCTGCTGCCGTTCAGTTTGGTGATTCTCTGAGAGATTTCCGGTGTCTCGTCGAAGCTGCCGCTGTTGCTGTTCCAACTCCAGCCCTCTTGTGATTAGCATCGCGGGGGTGACGTCACGGTGAAGCACAGAAATATCGTCAGGCGGTCTAGCTTCGTCCTCCTGGGCAAGGCGAAGGCAAACAGCGTTTACGCTGAGCGGGTGAGTGGTGGGTTCATATGGGTTGGGCTTGTCGTGATCATTTTCCCATGCTGTAACCACCTCCTCCCAAGAACGAAGTGTATCCTCGTCGTAAGGTTCGCAGGCGTCTAGAAATGCTTGTCGATGTTCTTCACGATCTTCAATTGCAGATAACAGCTTATCCGCTAAAAACTTCCCCAAGTTCATCGTCTTTCGCCAGTTCTGATCCCCAACATGGTCATCCAGCGTGTCTGCCCAACCTCCCGGCCCCATCTCCTTAATACTAGTCCCCAAAGCATTCGTCATGGACCACCCTCGCTCTAAATTCTCTCCATCTGTGCGCCCTATGTGCTTTGTGCGGTTGAACGAGAAGTTGAGTCGACAGGGAGGGATGTGGCCGGGTAGATGATATTTTCCAATACATAATTTAATTGATGCGTCCGGCGAAAGCACAGTGAGATCTTCGGGGTATAAGGCGCACCGCTTGAAAAAGTTCTTGAAATACTGACAAGCGATATCATACGAAAAGACGAGAGAAAGCTCGAAATCTTTCCCCAGAGATTTGAGAAACAAATAATCCATGGACGTGTAGCTAAAAAAATGACCAAATTAGCCCCAGCAACCATACCAATCAATGATAGACTTACCGTTCTCCTTTGATGAGTCGAACGATTGCATGGCGGCAGTCATGGCGACATTCAGCAGCAGCAATACCCGCCACCGCCAATCCTTTTCCACCCCGGATTCCTGCTTGCTTGATGGCGTCGAAATTGCTACAAGTGCTCTTCTCTATCTCGATAACGTCATCATATTTCAAAAGAAAGGCGTCGTAGGGCTCATCCTTCACAAGGAAGCAACGGCCATCGTTCAGAGGAGGATCGACTGCACGAGATGAAACATCCAAGCGTTTGCATTTGAAGTTTGCATCAAGAGATAGGAATAGTGCGTGCTTCCACCTACAATTTGAGCCGTCAGAACACGTTAAAGAGCTCCTGCTTGAAACTCACCTATTTTCTGTTTCTGTCCAATTTTCTGGTAGGTTGATACCGGGAAGAGGACAAGCAGGACAGGGTACTGCATAAGCGCCCTCAGGAGTTGACGCTGGATCATCCTTGTGAATACGGCCGTGGCGCTTCAATGTTTTCAGGTACCTCCACTCTCGCACCATTCGAAGAAACTCTCGACGACGAACTGGGGCGGGAGAGAGGCCTGTATTGTCGGTTAGCCTGGACAGTGTTCCCAGGTATTCATACGCAGATGCCTTGGACATGAAACTTAGAAGCTGGAAGTGATGCAGTGCCTCGAAAGTGGCAGCAGTCCGAGGATCTGTATTGGTAGCCGGAAAGAGGCGAAATCGAAGGAGCTGGATATCACGGGGAAGGGAGAAAGGGCAATCACAGTAACAGATGTTGAGTCGATGAAAACCCATGGTATGCAAGACAACTAAGGAGCAAACGTCCCCCGGTTGAGAACAGCCGCTACCGAATTCGTGACCGAGTTGTAAAAAAAACGAGGGGTCGAGGCGGTTGAGCGTGGTCTTCTGAAAGAAACCATCCCGCCACTCCTGTTCATTTCATACATTAGAACACGCCAAACCACTTATATTTTACAAAGCACATACCTGAAGATAATGAAAAGGCTGGTTGTAGTGTTGAGCAACAATACAAGTACGACAGAAGAGCCCATGTGGTAGGCAATGGGTGCAGCGGTAAGCAACAGGAAGCAATGAATTGCGGCAATTGTCGCCACAGCATGTCTTCCGAGCTGCCAGCCCTCCTCGTCCTTCGGCACGAAGCAGCTCCTGCAAAAAGTCCATCACCCGCTCCTGAGACCACTTCCGTAGCGGATTGTCCCGCTTTCGAGTTTTTGGAGGCATCGCTTCTGAGAAATCGAAGATATTGTTCTCAGACTCGGGGTGTACAAAGGGAAATGTGATGTCGTTTGTTTCCAATGGTAATGGGTCTGGGATATCCGCTGGTATTTGATCTTCAGGATCCCATTTACGCTTGAGAAGGGAGTAGCGAACAGAAACGCCTCTGTCTGATGTGTCGCAGAAGTTGGCATTCGATTCCGTCAAGTCAACTTGGAGAGGATCTGGCTGGCTAGTCTCATGGATTAAAGTGGAATCAGAGTTGCCGTGATCGCTTTGTTTTTCACGGCGGCGGCGACGACGAGGTAGCTTTGAGACAAGTGCGGCAGATAAGCTCATGAAAGAGGAGTAAATTCGAGGATAAATTGGTTGAGCTTCAACGAACCGCTGCCAGGTCACATGTCACTTTAGGGCCGGCCTTGTCGCGATCTCAGACTCGGCGGAGTATTTACCAGTTCAAACTGTACCTTTGACTAAGCAGAGCAGGTTTGGCTTTTATTATTCATGGGGACAAGAAACTAACGTATATTTCACAGACAGGCAAGAGATATGGGACCTATACATAATTCACATAGTACATCCATTCATGTTTCACCCCCCCGCCGTCTGCTGTAAATAAAGAAAACATCAATAAAAGCGATTGTCCCTTTCACGCATGAAACTCACCGAGTCGCCCTAGACCTCACAAGCATTCAGGTGACGATTCGATGATTGGCGGCGACCCCATGAAGCTCGGCATGGGGGAGATCAACGGTCGAAAAACTTTTTTGGGGGGTGTAGATGGCAGTGAGGACGTGAGGGGTGGAGACTCAGCCGTAGAGTAGGTGCTTTCAATAGGTGAAGGGACTCGGGTCGGCGGAGGTACACGGGGTGGTGGGGGTGGCGAAGGGAAAGGTGCACGAGGAGGATCGAAAGTCACCAATGGAGACGGTGGTCGACTGCAATCGGGAGTTGGCAGAGGAGTTGGGGCTTTGATATGGTACTTAAACTTCCGCACCCCCCGAGCACTCCAGGATATCCAGTCAAGATACCGGATGATACGCTGGCCAGTATTCAGGTGAGAGCTACAAGTTGAAAAATCGGGTTGCTTACTCTTGTTAGCCGTTTTCTGTACCAACTGCGCCGAAGGTACGACCAATCAAACCAGGTTTGTGGAAGCCATTGGTCCATCCACTCCAAGATTATCTTGTCCACGGCTCGCCAGAAATATACATCCCGAGTTTTGCTACCAGCTCGATCTCGACAATAAACGTAGAATGCGAGACGCGACCGGAGATAGTGCCGCTGCTCCTTAGTGAAGAATCCAGCAACGAGCATGATGGCTCTATTGGGACGAGACGACCGAGGAAGAGGACTACCAAGAAAAGTATCGTGTTAGTTGAGAGTAGGGGAGCAAATGTATCACAGGTACTTACACCAGCGGCATTTTTCAGGGCGTTTTCAGGGCGACGCTTCACGCTTGGAAGGGGGGATCCTTGATTTTATACCGTCTACGGAGGTGAGGTTCGAGCTTCTTGATTAATCGGGAATCCAGGCTTCTCACTTTAAATTGCTACTCAACAGATTAATCCCCACCGATGTAATTAAATCTGGATTCAACTGGTAAAATTTTGCCTCAGAAGTGTTTATTCAGTCGAGCGGTGAGTCTAGTGTATGATCTAACTACTCTCTACAGGCTTTGTGAGGCCGTACCAGGTGATCCCCAAGCGTTTGGCACGCTCCGAGTTCCAGTATATTGCACAAGACTCGTCGTCTTCCTTACAAGCCGCGAGAAACGTCGGACTATCAGCTCACTGTAGCGGGGAACGATCCCAGTCGGGAGATGCCCTAGGATCGTACGACGGGGAGTTGACGCGCTGGAGGTGAAGGAGGTGAGGCTTGATCAGGTACTCCTGCACTAATCTATCGTGTCTTTCTTCACTTCCCTCCCTTTCCTCCTCCTTGTCCTCCTGATCCATGGTGTCACAGGTTTCGTACCTTCTCTGCGTCACGGGCTTGGAAGCAGCATCGATGAGGTCGGGGTCATGTCCCTCTTCCAGGAGAACCGAAAGATTTTTCCTGTATAGCGCACGTCGAACGCACTAACGAATGAGTATGTCAGCTTAAAGGATAATGGGAGATGAATGAAGTTACCTCTTTGTGCAAGTATTGGAGGCGCTCATCACGGTCAATGCATCCAGTCGCGACTATCGCTTCCGACGGCCATTCCTTGACGAACGCCCCGTAGATACGGTTCAGGATAGAAGGTAAGTCTTCCTTTTGCACTGCAGCTCGGAAGTCGCCAGAGAACACCTCGTCGAGCCATTTAATATGAGTCGGTTGCAGTACTCGCGGTTGAACAACCTGGGCAAATCAAAAGATGAACGACGCATAAAACAATTGCACGGACTTACATTTGAACGTCGCGACGGGAGCTTTCGTTTACTGGTGGATCTCAAACATCGTTTTGGAGGGGGCATTGTTCAAGGAGACTGAACACCAACTATGGGGGTATAAAATAGAAGGAAAGGTGCCGAGAATAGTAAGATACGCGTGCCTCGAAGAAGACAAGCCTGTGACTAATAAACCACCTTCTCCAGACTGTCTTTATTTATATTAATTAGCTCGGTTCATTTCAATTATTCGGGCCATACATGCGGACAATAGCAAAACAAGGAATACGAGCGGCAGGAAAAAAAATATACAGCACGAAGTTCAAGTGGAATCTGAGCAGGTCACTACTTCTGATAGCGCAGTTCTCACCGCCTATAAAGATCCTGCAGCTCCTCTACTCCCAGCAGCGAGTTACAATATAAATCTCCAACATCCTGAAGGGCCGATTCCACCTTCCAGCGAATCGACTGCATCTCTGCATAGGCAGCTTCAGAGGTGACAGATCGCGACATACCAGCCATGCAATCGTTCATTTTGGCCCGCAAATCTTCTAAAACTCTAAACCCCTCGTCAAACACGTTTTTATCCATGTTTTTTGCCTTATGCCTCAGGTATCGATCGTAGGTGAGCTCGCAGTAGAACTTGTGGTCGTCGTGTCCCCGAAACATACGATTTAGCCACCAGTTGACGTGGCGCGCTTTTACCACCCAGTTCTCTTGTTCATTGGATCTAATTTTTGTTAGCAGGGCAGCTAAAAAGATGAGCAAAATACGGTTACCTGGAATCACGACGCGTCAGTCCTTGGTTCTCCTTGTCCCCACCTCCGTCTTTCTTGCGACTATCCTTCTTTTGATGAGCCCGGGATGCGCGTTGCGATTCATGCCAAAGCTTCTTCATTTTGCTAAGAAAGACTCGGCAATAGGTTCGACGCGAGAAGACAATAATGGCGCTGCTTACCGCTCGAGTCTCTTTTCTTGTATCTGCACTTTATTTCTAGGCAATGAGATCAGCGTCTTAGAGTCTGAGACGAGTTGAAGAATGTAGGGAATGTAGGTACTTACTTTTCATAATATTTCGCGCTTTTTCGACGGTTAGCTTCCTTCTTTTCAGCAGTTGTGTGATATAGCTTGGGACGCGGCATGGTGAGTAGGAAGTGAAGGGAGGGTTGACGGGCCGGACGCATTTTGACCTTTATCCTGCGCGCTTGATCTATCTTCGTTTAGGCGCCGCATTCTAGTCGAGAGTGAGTTGAGAGTGTATACACAGAGAGATGGGAGAACTTAGCTAACTTTCGTCTTGAATATGAATACCCGCTTCTTCTCGTACCCTTTGACTGAGCATCCGATTAATTGTGCAGGAGAGAGAGACTAAAGAAGGCCGTTAGCTTTCTACCCACCACCTATTCGTCTAGACTGTAGCTGGGAGATTGAGGTCTGGAGGAAGAAAAGTGGCCTGAGTACAATGTATTTGTGAAGATACATACCCTGAAAGCTTTTGATAAGGTAAGAAAAGTGTTGACCTGCAAAGGTGGTACAATGTTAGTACTGAATACTCGAGTAGTAGTCTCAATCATTAGGGCCTATATCTTACTTTTTCATTTGGTCTTGTGCAAGCTTGTGCTTTCGTAGAGTGAGACATTAGAGCGTTCCGAGTTCGATAGTAACAAAATTTTGGCGATCCGGGCATAGGAACTAAGGCGGTGAATGAAACAAATATGCTGGCTGGTCTCCGAGTTCAAGGTCCTGAGCTTCTATTCAGCGCTTATCCTTTTAAGTCAAAATAACGCCCGTCTGATTCAAGATTCAATAGAATTCGAGTAAGGTAAGGTGTACATCTATGAGTATCACAAGCTAGCATACACGGGAAACCTTCAAGAATACAACAAAAAAACATTACAGCGCACAGGAGGGACCATCGAGAATATAACCAGACTATACAGTGTACACGAGAAACCAACAAGATACCAAAAATACATACGGTGCAATACACAACTACTCTTCAGGAACTGGCGCGAGCAATTCGTCCAACGAGGAAAATAAGGAGATGTGTTCTTCAAATTTTGTGGCTTTCTCCTGCATCATTTTGGCGTATCGCGGTGGGTCGTTGTCTTCAAGTTGCTCCTCTGTTTGGCAGCCGTTGTCAACCCAGCGAAATATAGCCCCCGCTGTATACTGAGTGACGGAGTTTCGAGATTCACCTAGAAGAGATAATGGGTATAATAGAATGAGGACGGCAGTAACAGAAACCTACCTTTCTGCACGGGTATGTTCGAGTGAGTACATACAGCAGAGGGTATAGCAATCGACGACCCAGCGGGGAAGTCAATCACCAGGCCGAGTTCCCATAAGATAATCTGTCCACCCTTGGTATGGTCGAAGCGGCCTAGGGCCGTGATCACGCACCAACCGAAAGCGTAATTCATAAAATCTCAGTGACGAAAGGTCCAGACGTTAGCTCCAAAATTGAGGGCAATGGCCGCGAACACAGAACGTTGGAAGTTACGGGGAAGTTCAGGGTGGGCAGCGTAGACGGCGTTAATAGTGTGGCGATATCGATCGTGAAGTCTAGGAGCCCAGGCCGCAAAGGCCGCTGTAAAACATGTTTAGAATTAGTAAGTGAATACAATTGACTGACTCACCGCTTTGATAAGAGGCCATAGCAATAAAACACTCCGCGCCCACTAGTCGATCCAGCATCGGACCCCATCCTTCATTGTCCAAGGCGACAGGCCGGTTGCTGCCCATTCCCATTGCAATACCGCGGTTTAACGCAGGGAACCGGCCTCTCTGATGGTCCGCCGACTTTGCCTTGAGGCCTGCAGCTTCCCATTCCTTCTCCATCATGTCAAAAGCGTCATCCATCAGCAGAAGCCAGCGAGGATCGTCGGGTCGCCCCAAAAGAACGGCGATTATACGCCCATGGGTGTCCAATATCGGAGTCGGGGTGCTGAGGATTTATTGTCAGTCTCAAAGAAAAGAAAAAGACACAGGTAAAGATACGTACAAGCCGTCCCAGACGATGTGTCTCAAACAAAAACGACCCGTCAATACACCGATTTGGTAGACCGTTTTGGCACCCAATCGCCCCCCTACCTCGTGCCAGCGAGCATTGCCTATTTTTCCTAAGAAGGCACCGTGTGCATAATCGAGAAGTTCAGCAGGTTTATCAGTCATGATCGGTTGCGATGGAACAGTGTATTTTTCACGAGTTTTCTGCCTTGGGGCAGGGGTGTATTCTGGTGAGTCCTTTTCCTTCTTTCTCTGCTGAGCCCTTCTACGATTACGATAGCTCTGGGGTGTTTTTTGTTCTAGACTCGAGGTTTGGGGCAGACGAGCCCAGGAGGATGGAAAGGATCCGGGGAGACACGATTTTTTGACGGGTCCTGGGCCTGGATCGGTTGTCTTGCGCTTGACTGAGCAGTCAGAAGCAGTGGTAACAGCGGGAGAAGATGGGGGGCCGAGATCTTCTTCAATAGAAGGGGAAAGGGGTGCGTTATCTAGGGCGTGTTTGACCAAGGCTCCGAAGTCGAAAGGGGAGACGGGGAATACGGGAGAGAGTGGCCGTCCTTGATACTGTTTTCCACTCCTCAGCTGCCCACAGACTATTACTACGGTGCCAAGAGAAAATAAATCAAGAAACTTACTGTCCACAACATATCTGAGCGTGTATTTTCCACGGAATATCCCTGCCGACCTGTGCACGTCAGCTGTCAGTGAGAAGCAGGCAGATGACACGAGAAAAACGCGAAGAAGGCCGGGGACACCAAAAAAGAAACGGGAAAGGCGGCGTCTTGCTGTTCCGATGTTTATTGCCTTGGCTCTCGAGTGCACGTGGTCTTTCTTGGAGGATAGGGTCCCGACTATGGTCCTTTCCAGAACCAATCCCCGTGTACCTATCTCCTGCAAAATCCCAACACGCGTTCATTTGCCCAGAACATGCCATCCGTTTCCTTGTGTAGAATCTAGTGATTGAAAGGTAAGAGTGACTCACCAACACCGTCTGAGAATCCTTGGAGTCAGAGTCAGGCATGAAGTGAAGCAAGAAAGAAGTCAAGAATGCGAACGCGAAGCAGAGAGAAGAGGAAAGAACGTTTACACTGACAGGTGTTGTTTACTCGGTCACATGACTACATTGATGTTCTCACGCACGCGTTCAATAGGGGCTAAAGTTGACATTTTCATTGTCAAGCCATTAGTACTTTACTGAAGCTACGTATTGAGATCGTAGGTCACTGTTCCATTTTAGCTACGTAGTACCAGTATTACATCAATTACAAGAAATTCCTACGAATTGCCAACTACGTTGAGCAATCAGGGTGTAAGCCAACCCAAGCCAGGAGCGAGGGGAGGGTAAGAAGCATTAGCCGGGCCTACGACTCTGGTGCTACCACTATTGTGGCGTGCAAAGAAGGCATTGCGTGCTTCAATCTCGGACTGGTAGTATTGATGCTCGTTGCCGGAGACGCCGTTGACAAGGCCTTGAGCACGCGCGCTGTTGAGGTAAGTTAGAACGTACACAGCGTAAGACATTATGCTTCACTTACCGGCCACGAACCCAGCCGACACGCTTGCCTACCCAAACTGTGTACCAGCGCTCGTCAGGATCAGGAAGAGTGACCACGACTCCGCAATTATGACAGATGATACCACCAATGGTGGTACCGCCAGCTGAGGAAGCTAAAAGAGCCGGGGGTTAGTCCAGTAATGGGTGATGACAACCATTCTTACGACTGCTATCATTGACTGCTAAATGAGCTTCAGAATTAAAAAAAGAAAGTCGACAGGATAGATACTTACCGGGCTGTTGAAGGGTCTGAATATAAGCTTGCAGAGCGGCAAGCTGGGTGGAGTTGAGACCGGAGAGGTCAGGAATGGCCTGGTTTTTCTGAGTAGTCATGGGGGAGACGAAGAAAGAAGGTGAGACGAGGAGAGCCATCCGTTAATAAAGTAAGTGCTGTATAGATGACGGGAGGAGCCACACACGGCATCCCGGCTAGATTCTAGTGACGCACCGAGAAATCCATCCTTATTTCCCCAGAACCTTCTACGTTCGCATCAGTGAGTTTATTTTATTCTGTGAAGAAGATATATTAATTTAGCTAGGAAGATGGCGCCACCCACCTGGACCAACACTGCCGAAGCTGCGTTTCTCAAAGATCATACCTCCGACTTTCTTGCCGCCCGCAAAGAAGGTAACGACGCGCTCAAAACTTGGCGCAAAGACTTCGTCTCAGAGTTTTCGGGAAACTTTACGCGTCATTTGGAAGTTTCAGAGCAAGAAGTGAAAGAGTTGTCGGATACATTGACGCCCAAGGCAATTCAGAACTTGCCTGATGTATTGAGAGCTGTGAAACAAGATCTACTGTCCAAAGTAAGTTATTCTCCTGGCCGATTAATGAATACATACCCATTAATTGTGACCTCCAATTAGCGTCTCAGCGAATGGTTCAATAACCATTCCAAGGTCAAAAACCGCGACGTAAACCCCAACAAGTCAGTTGCACTATTTTTGAAGACGCAGACTCGGTGTCACACTGTTCAAGAACTTTTTTCGATCCACTATTACGACTCGTTGATCGCTCCATTAGTCGAGAAGGAGACTGGCGGTAAGACGTTGACTCCTGCAGAGCTTTTGGAGGTCACGAAAGCGAAGACGAAGGACGCGTGGAACGCAGCTTCGGAAGAACTTCGAGAAGAAGTAACTCACCTGTACAACACAGAGAAAGCGGAATTAGCAGAGGCTAGAGAGAAAGTGAAGAAGGGTACGAGTACAGAGGCCTTCAAGTCTCTCAGTCCTGAGGAACACAGCGAGTAAGTCCGTTGATTCACTAGTAGCAGCTGTGGACCAACCTTGGCATATGCAGGTTGATCAAGAATTCACCCGGTCTCCTGAAGGCGCTGTTTCAGGAGATGTATGCCACTACTGGCTATATGTACTTCACAATCGGTGGGGGACCAGATCCTTTGAAGCCAGGAGAGTTGTTTACTATGAGGTAAGGCCATTTACGAATTTCCTGGAGGATTTGTCTGACGATACTCGAAGCTATGGGTCTGGTACTGGGGCCGGAGGAAAAACCTTTCGCGAGTTTCTCGGCCATAGATACAACGAGTGGATAGAGCTGTTGAAAGAGTGGATCACCGGCGCTAAGGCTAGCCCAACCAACAAGTCCCCTCCTACTACTACCTCTCCGAACGCGTCGAACGTGTCCCTTCCCAGTGAAATTCCTCTGGCTGCTCCAAAAGCAGTCCCTCCCGCTGCAACCACTCCGAATGTCGCCCATTCCGCCGTGGCCTCTCCAAAGGCAGTCCCTGTTGACCTGGGAAAAAAAATCTATACGGACGACTTGTCTACATCGGAAACAGTGGACGCACCTCAACAAGATCCCGCATCTACACCTCCTGCACCCAAATTGACCTCCCGTGCTCCGTCCCCTTTGAACCCCTCTCCCGTTCCCTCCTCCACTCCTCCAGTGACCACAGGAACACAGGCTGAAGGCGAGAAAGAAATTGAGCAAGAAATCGAGCTGGGTCATGACCGGGAGACCATGGCAGCTCTCAATTCCCTGTATCCGGACTTCCTCGACCCTGCATTAGCTGCAGCACCCGAAGTCACTCACACTGTGACCATCACAACGACCACGGAGCCAGAACTCCGCCGGGAATGGGTCTTTGATATCGGACCTCAAGGCCCTATGTTCCCAACAGAAGACGATTCCTCAATGCCATTGGTGCCCGTAGAAAACTTGGAGCCCGAGGCTGTCAAAGCTACGAAGAGAGCCAATGCCGTGGCTAAACGTCGAGAGACTCTAGCAAAGAAAGCGGCAGAAGCTGTGAATGAAGGGGTGGTGCTAGGGAAGCGCCCTAGAAAAGGTCCAGCGCCAAAGGAAGTAGCGCCACTGACAGCACCTGTGGAGGGTGACGGTCAGAAAGCGGCCAAGCAGCGAAAAAAAAAGTGAAAGGTGACTTACCTTAATTTGTATCTTGTAACGTGTAGAATTATCTTGTGCCGTCTAATACAAACAAATGTTTTTGTAATTAGTTGTAGTTCCTGGGATTTGATTAATGAGAGACTTACCAATGTTGAAACTACGTACTCGCATTAATAGAGCCTGCAGGACTTAGTGAAGCCTGAAGATATTGGTGAGCTCCATTAATGGAGCTTGCAGGACTTAGTGAACCTCGTAGATATCGGTGAGCTCCATTAATGGAGCCTGCAGGACTTAGTGCAACTCGTAGATATCGGTGAGCTCTATTAATGGAGCATGTAGACTTGGTGAAACTTCAAGAAATCCGCCTCTCTTGGTGAGCTCCATCAATGGGGCATGTAGTATTCAAGCTGGAGGTATCGTATCCGTGATATGTTTAAATATGAGGAAAACGGCGCGTGAGCTGTATGCAAAGACAGCGTTATTTCTACATCGGATGAGTACAGCAAGGTAACTCACCTCAGAATCTCCTCCTCCTAAAGTTTTTTGGACCCGGTTTAACGCGTGCTCGAATTTCGATAAAAGCGAGGTAACGAGTATCGTAGTTTTGCGGTGGAGCCAGGAACTGGGAGAGAACGAGTTTGTACTGCTGCGAACGAATGTGCAATGAACCAGTGCCGAGTGGGCAGAGCGATGGCGGAAAACAAACAAATGGAAATTCCGTGAAAGAACCCGAGCAGGTATATCCAACAAATATTTGATCCCACATTTGGACCTGGGACGAGGCGTAGCATTGGAGTAGCGGATTAATGGGAGCAAACCGCGGAATCTGAACCGCGGAATCGGAGAAAGCCAGTGCCACGTGTGAAATATAATAGGTGCGTGAGAATCATGGGGATAGCAGGGGATAGCAGCAAAAAAATAACCCGACTGCTAATTCAAAAAGGTACTAGAGGCGCGCCTGCTACGCGCCAGCCGCGTCGTAAGGTAGTGTGCGGGAGACGTTGGAGGCGATGAGGAGGCCCCATTAATCAAGGTGAGTCGCTCCATTAATGAGCAAGGGGTCCCATTAATGAAGTCTACTAATACATGCTCGTGCTACAGTTACCGTTGCCCATGTATCATACGTGGTGTACAATTTCAGTACTACATTAATAGGAGTGGTGTACAGGGCTCATAATAGTATATTTATAACCATTATATGAACATATAGGCATCTCCATTAAATCGGAATGAACCAATGCAAGTGGTTCAGATGCACATTCTTTGGAAGAGCTGGGATAAGACTTTGCAGTCATTTTTCCCATCGCGCAACCTTTACAAATTTCGTTTGAATGATCAAATTTTTTAAGATTAAAACCTTTTACAGCATCGTTTAGATGATGTAACGCGTCATTATTTAAATGACCCATTCTATTGTGCCATATGGATGTCATATTATTATGTTTGATGGTTATAGCCATTGACGTTTCCGTCCTTCTATTTGGGTTCTGAAGAACTATTTCGGATTCTATCCAATATAGTTTATCAGTGTAATGACTATGTTCACCAAAGGCAATTTCTTCTCCTTCGTTATTTAAAACATGCATGATTCCCTTCTTTGATCGAAGGTCACTATCATCATGTGCACCAGGAGAGAATAATCGGCTAGGTGCTTGTGGAAGGTAATATACATCATTTAGTCGTGTGACAACAGACTCGCCATTAGATAAGACATGTCTTATAAATACAACTCCTTTGCCTGTAGCAACCGGTTTTTCTAATCCCGGTACTATTAACGGCATTTTAGAATCTTCGAATTCTGAGAAGTCTTCTATGTGGCTCGTGAGATGAATCATTGTTCCACTATCAATTAGCCAATAAGCATGTGTTGATTTAAACGCTTGAGAACAAACTTTTGATTCATTCCAGTGTGATTGATCTCTTATTGAACATAACAGCATGCAATATTCGGAAGGAGGTGAATTCAGATCATGATTCATAGATAGTAGTATACATTGGCAGAGTACAACAAGATTTTTTAAGTCATTTACAAAATCCATTTTCTGTGTATCTACTAATACATTGTCTTCGTAATTGTACGACATAAGAATGTTCACAATGATTTTTGAAGATAGATCTGAAACCGAATATAATTTTGGAGTTAGAGCATGCATGTTCAAAAGTAAATCATTAACACACCATTCAAACCACGAGTTATCATAGTCTGCTAGGGTATCATAATATCCCGTAGCATCTTCATGTATGGGGATTTCCTCTATGTTTTTCTCTCCCCAAACCCAGGGATCAATATAGGCCTCATCAACACGGCCAGAAATACCGATTGCCACATCAGAAACAGTACGAGAATCATTAGATCGCGCCGTGTAGCTAGGGCGTCTATTGAATTGTTCCTGTCTGATCCGAAAATCAGCTTCTCGAGATTGTTCCGCATAGGTGCGGATCTCAAGATTGCGTTTCAGATTGATTGGAACATTTGATTCTGGCCATTTGGGTTGGTTAATAATTCTATGCCAACCTGGCCTCGTAGCATCTGAATAAGATCGTGCTCCTCGGACGTCAGAGCGATTCCAATGTGTCTTTCTGGATGTCTCTGGTTKTCTTCGAGGGCTGTGGATCTGTGATGTCGGCGCCGTCTCTCTTGCCTTTCCCGCCTGGTTTGATTCCGGCGATGGCGACGGTTTCTGACTATCACTGGTATTTCTTCTTCGGGCATTGTGAATTGGTGATTGGGCGAGTCCCATGGAGAAGCATTGTACTGGATGTTTGAGTTTCTTACTCTGTCTGCGATTCGACTTCTCCATCTTGGAATGCTGCATAGATTGCAATGATGCCGTGGATTCAACATTATTGTTGTTCGGCAATTCCCCCTTGTTATTAATTGTCTCGGAGGATGATTCGGGATTAAATGATTGTCTCCCGGATTCTGCAATTCTTGGCGCATTCTCATGAGAAAAGTGTCGCATTCCAGTCTCCGTGTTTCTTCTTCCACGGTTAATTGTATTCCCTGTGACTTCTTCAGGAAGAATTCTAAATGATAATGGTGGCATTACCATTAAGGGATCGTTCTCCACAGTTCTTGCCGTTGCTTCTGCTTCGGCTTGACGGTTATCCGTCTCTCTTCTTCTTTCTGCAATTCTCGACTCTATTGCATTTTGTGCTTCTTCGGCTTCTCGAACTTCTTCCATAGTTTGATTCAATACGTCATGAATCATTGCCTGTTCGGTTGAAATGAAAGGATTATGGCTATGCGTATGCGGATTTGATGATGATGTGGAAGGAGTTTCTGGATCTTGATTAGAAAGATCCTGCATCGTCTGTGTTAAAACAGACGTAAACATTTCTTGGCTAATGACACTTGCCAAATAAGATGGTGGTAGAGGAGTGTCTGGTCTTCTAGGAATGTTTATCCTTAGTCTCGGTATGTTTGGAGAATTAGGATTATGATCCGTGATAGAGCGTATAGGACTTGTCCTATTATTATCCAGATCATTATTTCTTTGACGTCTATTATTATGACTGTCAGAGAGTTGTTCAAGAAAGGACGGTGATGCCGGGCGATGTATAATTGGCCTCGACGATGATCCTTCTTGAAATTCTGGTTGAGGCGTTTGAGACCTCACAAATTCCTGCCAGATTTCTTCAGCTCTGTTTTGTCTGTCAGGTGCTCGCAGATCTTCTGCGGCTTGTGGGTTTTCCCGGACAAATTCTTGGAAGAATGGATTTTCTTCCTCATCCGGTTTTGCTGTTCCCACCATGTTGACATAAGCAAATTGGACTGTATTGACGTTCTCGGCTTTGGCCTTTCCTTTGCCTTTAGACTTCTTTCCCTTTGAACCTTTACGGTAGTATTTCTTCTTCTTTTTCGGCTGAGCCGTTGAAGATGAATTACCATTGTTTTGGTTCTGGGGTTTAGGTTTAAAGTTTTTATAAGGACGCCATTGTGGTTTTTTGCCATTTGAACGTTTTAGTCCACTAATCCGAGCTGAATTGACCTGTGTCTGTCCACCTTCGCGTTTGCGAATATTTTGTTCGGTTTGTATAGCAGACCGAACATCTGCATAAGTATGGCTTGTTGTTTGTATGTAAGTGGAAACTTGATTTTTCCATGATTTTGGTAAAGCATTATAGAATGTAAAAACCATCATGTTTTCGTTGAATTTCACATCCGGGTATTCATGAAGCCGGTCGAATAAAGTCCAGAGTTTATCAATGGACTCGACTGGATCATGATGTTCCTTGATGCGGAAACGAAGTAATGATTGTAAATCATTATAAAGTTCCATATCATTTTTCCTGTGAAAGACGGTTTTGAGTTCTTTCCAGGAAAGCGCCATACTTTGGTAAGTGCCAGTAGTGTCATTTTTAAGATGTTTAAGGAAATGCATAGGAAGTTTCATTTTTAGATATCCGAGGGCTTGATGATTGCCCTCATTCCATTTTTGGTGTTCTGGATTCTCAGCACTATAGGCAGCCTGAGCCGGAGTGCTTCCAGACGCGGCAACAGCCGGATAATTGATTATCGCAGCTGGCCTTCGGTAAGATTCGTGAATGAAGAATTCCAATTTTTGAGTTTGAAGAAAAGCCGTCATATAATTTTCGAAGATAACCCAATTGTTAACGGTGAGAGTCGGGACTTGAGAGAAACCGTTGGAGTTTTTATCAGAAGACATTGTTAATTGTTTGTTTAAAGTGTTTGAAATTTCTAGAAAGAGAAGGTGGTCAATATCCTCACGAAGAGAATTGCACCAGCTCGATCTGAGATCAGGGACACTAGCAATCAAAACGTCATCTGTGTCACATGATGTATAACCTTTTGAACGAATCTCTGGGAGATCCGATCAGAGGTCAAATCATAAGATCGCAATTCCATCGTGCATCAGGGTCTCATCACCCCTGCATGCAATACGTAATAAATCTTTCAGATCTAGGGAATAGGCGTCTGATAAGGTTACCCGATTATGTATACTTCTGGGCAGATGTTATGTCTCATGGAACAGCCATGCTTTCAGGCCACCACCGACAATGTACAAGTCATGATACCGAGCTTAACGGCCAAACATCGGTGAATCCAGTCACCAGATGCAGACTTGACTTCCATCTTTGAAAGCATCTCTCGGCGTATTCACCCGAGGGTCCGAGAGCGAGCATGCTTCCGAGTATAAACATAATGGGCTGCCAAATCATAATCCGTATAGGGGACTTATGATCTGAGAGCGGAATGGTATGTACTGTAGATACAAGTACTTCCATGTATAGGTAATGTAGATTTTTTATAATTCTACTTGAAAACGCAGTTGTGAGGCACAGCGGCCATATCCTCCAGAATACCGGGTTGACTACCGGGATTGTCTCTGGATGGTCTAAACACCGTCACCCGAAGGTACATAAGTGCCAACAGTTCGTTTTCCTATGTACGGTAAAATGCTTAATGGGAGAAGAATGAAGCATCCCAGATAAGTCGTGTTCAGATAAAGTAACAGGACTACCCGTAACCAATAATATGCGATTTATGATTCGTTACCTTGAACCACATGTCCGACTACATCAGCGATCTTCGGTCAATGTAGATGATGACCGAAAGTGACATCAGAATCGTCTTGATGTGCCGGGGCCCATAACCTGAGAGCGCAGCAAGGTATCAGCCTTAGAGCGGTCRATTAAATACCTACCGAGTGTAACTTGTAGGAGCTTGGGCTCAACTATGAGTTGTGAACGAGTAAAGATGAATGAGTATTCAGCTTGTCCTTCTAGCAAGGACTACGAGGTACTTTTATACATGCTGCTTATCTACCATAGGGCATAGGGCATGCTAAACTTATAATGCCAAGTAAGTAATGAGTAAGACTACACGAGGCAAGCATATGTATCTGTCAAGATGTGCGAAAAGAGCATATGGTGCTCTAGTAGTAGTAGAGCTAATACTAACTAATAAGTACAGTATTCTACGTCTAGTTCCTAGTACTGCTGACCATGTTCCTCATGGTACATGCAAGATAGCTGAGTGAGCATATACAAATGCTGACTGAGTGTAATTCCACGATATACATCGAAGTAATTCCAACACATCCTCCTCATCTTCCTCCTCATCCTCATCCTTGTTGCCCTTCTTCTCATCTTCGTTGCCCTCGTCTTCGTTGTCCTCATCCTCGTAGTCCTCGTCCTGCAGTCGCCCTGGACCACTCTAGGAGTCTAGACTCGAAGAGACATAAAGCTGACATAAGTGCACGTGAATTTGCACGTGACCCGATAGGAAACTTTTTTCGACCCCCCCTTAAAACTCACTACTTAGTAAGTAGCGAGAATGACGGTATTCCGGGTATAAGTTCAAGTTCAAGTTGAATAGTAACATCCTGGTCAAATCCTGGTTGTAATTATCATGTCCACTGCCTCCGAGTCTTCTTCTGGACCTTCTTACAAGCCTTCCTCCAAGCCTTCTTCCAAGTCTTCCTCTAAGCCTTCCTCCTCCAAGTCCTCCTCTAAGTCTTCGTCCAAGTCCTCCAAGCCTTCCACGAATAAAAACTCTCAATATGCTATATTCAGTGGCTACGAGATGTCTCAAGCTGATTTCAAAACCTTCAGCTTAAGTCTGCCACCACCGTCAAGAGGCGGACTCGCAATGAATGATCCCAATGCTCCGACCCTTGAAGACTGTATTCTCAAGTATGACCAGTGGAGGAGGTGCCTTCCTCTAGATGTGAAACGATATGCTCCGAGGCTTAGAGGTGCGTCTCATTCACTTCTATGTACGTCAACACCCATTTATGAATTCATCTTTTGTTTCAGTCTGCTATGTTTCGAGAAAGGTCTCGCTGGATTGTTCACTACGCCTCGAGGAACGAGCCACTCATCTAATCTTCATCTTACGCTACATCCGCTACAAAGGCAAAAAACAACTTTCCGACTCTCATCCAGACAGTAAACGTATACACGAGGAAAGCCCGAAGGATAAAGCGATCCTCGAGAAATTTATCGCCTATATTCAATCTTGTGGTGGAAAGCTAGACTATACCATGGTTAAATTTGGTCACGAGAAGATGCTGCATCCTGACTATGATGTTTATGGTGACGTGCGTGTATATCTTTTCGGATTTCCGTGCGCAAGGAAGCTGACTGAAGTATTCTAGTGGTGATCACTGGCATTTCTCTCACTGCTCTCGCTACGTATGTGAATAAGGAAATAAAGACCGTTACTGGCAAACCGACTAGCTCACACGCGCGACATATTGCAGGAACTCTATTCCCTTTCAGACGTTCAATGCTCTCTCCTCCCTTTCCATCTCCGTTAAGCAAGAATCGAAAGCGAGCGATGGAGAATGAAGTACGAAATATTATACTTAGTTATGATATGTAGAGTTATGTTACTTCTCGTTTGTGTCCATGAATTCGTCGTCTTTTGGAAGTTCACCTTACTCGTGGAACTGCCAGTATATCTATCTACTTATTCTGCCACTGCGTCCTCAATATCAGGATCTTTGGTCACAAAATATGGTTTATCAACTTGTAACCCTCGCAGTCATATACCTATTAGAAACGAACACCCTCGCCTCCAAGAGACTAGAGTGTCGACAGTCTGAGGGCGTGGCTGTGCACTTACACGAGGCGCTCACTGTGACTAATCAAATTTTCAAATTCCAGTTTTTCTTGTCGTCCGACTTGCTACTCAGCGTACCACCACAGTTACCTTCTAGAATTCTAGTTCTAGATTATAAAACTGGTAGCGGCTGAGCAATGGGACTTTGTCCTTACCCCTCAAGCTCGTTCGATTTCTCGAACGCTTGCGTTAGAGAAACTTGGGGCACCCTCGTTCCTCTTTCGCTTGTGGTACTCTTCTCTGTATGGTCTTTACCTGTACACGATGTTCTCCCGGAGAATATGAAGAGTATATGGAAGGGTGTTAAGGAGAAGTCACCATTTAGGACTTATTTGACGTTGAGTGAGGCTGAGGGGTTGCTTGGTGAGAGTGAGGGTGAAGGAGAGGAAGAGGGAGGCGAAACACGAAGAGAGGATGTTGAAGTTGAGGTTGTAGCTGTGATACCACTCTGGAGAGCTATCATCTTCGGCTTCATAGGAACCATTGAACTCGCATCTTGGATATCCCTTGGTTCATACCGACTCATCTCTTCCCAAACGTTCAACACATGGTCCATTCTTCGTCCGTTCCTCGAGGCTTTCGTCTGGATGTACACCGTCTCAAGACCAATTCTTCGACCTACCGCGACAGTCCCATGGGATTTATTTGTGGTTTATGCGGTTCAGTTGGTTGGTGGCTTGTTAGGACTTGGTGGAGTCGTTTATGATGTTGCCGTTGGACAAGGGGAGTGGAATGGAGTGAAGTGGGTTCTGGCGGGGAATACATTGAATGTATTCGCGGTTATCAGTGTGATTGCTGTGGTTTTCGGTATGCCTTTGGCTGTTCCTAGTAGGAGGGTCGATAAAAAGCAAATTGTAAGTCGTTTATTTCTTTTTCTCGAGCTTTCTTTTCCTAATTTATGAGAACTTCGTAGGGACGTAGCATATCGCCTGAAGATTATACAACTCTATGGGGCTGGGCGACTTTCAGCTGGGTTTATCCCCTCGTTAAACGTGTACGTTCTCCAACTCTCACGCAGAACATAAAGCTAATATTGTCACCAGGGCAAATATACAACAATGCAAGAATCCGACGTATGGTCCCTCAGTCCGACCATCCAGTCCCGACCCATCTTTATCAAATTTAGTAGAATCCAGAGAAAAACTCTATTGAGAAGGCTTTGGGCGGCGAATTCGCTTGATCTTTGGTACGTTCATCCTTCGTTTCTACGCTGAGATGGGAAATTACCTGCTAACGTGTGGGTGAATGGACAGTTTGGACGCTTCGCTTACGATGCTTAGCATTTGTTTTGGGTATCTTAATCCTTATTTTCTCAAGTACGTTATACTTTCTTCGCTCCTCTCAACTTACTCTCTGCTTACACTCCCCCCAAGCCACATCCTCTCGTCAATAAGCCCCCCTTCGGCCTCACCCTCCGTTCCCGCCTCAACCCCACCCACAACTCACTCAAACCCGGACCTAACAAATGCCTACATCTACGCTGTCCTAATGTTCACCGCCTCAGTAATGAAAGCTCAATGTGATCTACAACATCTTTGGTTTGGGAGGAGAGCTTCGACGAGGGTTAGGAGTGAGTTGATGGCGGCGATTTATGATAAGGCTCTGAAGAGGAAGGATTTTTCGGGGGTTGTCCAGGGGACAGGGAAGGAGGCGGAAAAGAAAGAGGCGGAGGGGGACGGGGCTGATGGTGGAACCGGGGAGGATGGTGAAATGAATAATGGTGTTGGAAACGGTAAGTTTAGTTTGGTCGGGTATATACTGTGCGGTGTGGATGGAGAGCTTATTTTTATATTTTTTGTTTCTCCAGGGAAAGATCATAAAGATGCGCAGAAGAAGCGTAAGAAAGAGAAGAGTAACAAAAAGAAGAAAGAGAAGGAGAAAGATAAGGGTGATGAACCAAAGGCGGGTGCGGATGTTGGGAAGATTGTTAATCTTATGGCTGGGGATGCGAATAGGGTGGGTTGAGTTGCTCCTTTTTTCCGTTATTCTTTATCCGTTCTTCTTGCTTCGTCGCTTTGCCTCGTCTTCACCCTCTTCACCTCCTCGCAATTTTAGTTAATGTTTGTCTGACTCTTTCTCGACCCTCGCCTACCTTCTCGTCTGTTGAACTCTCCTACTGACATGCCCACTCTCGCTCACAGATTTCACAAGTCATTTCAGGGTTATATTTCATCTACGGGGGTGCGTTCTTCTCACCGCGACAAGTACATTGTTCTTATCTATGATGCATATTCGACAGCCCCTTTGGAAATTATAATCGGGTGTACATATCTCTATCAGTACGTTCTTTCTCTTTCCCTTCCTCCTCCTCAAACCGACCGCTAACTCCTCCCTACGCTCGCAGATTGTTAGGCCTCTCAGCGTTTGCGGGATTCATAACCCTCCTCCTCGGTTGGCCTCTCAATACTTTCTTGGCAAAAAGAAGTATTAGGATCAATAAAGGGACTTTAGCTGCGAGAGATAAAAGGATGGGGGTTGTTAGTGAAGTTGTTGGTGGTGTGAGTATGCTCATGATCCTAATACTGAGTGGTTTTAGTGGCATGTATGCTAACTCGTTCTTAATTCAAAAAATCAACAGGTTAAATTTATCAAATTTTTCGCTTGGGAGGAAAGATGGATTGAGAGGGTTATGGAGGCTCGAGGGGGAGAGATGAAGTGGATGGTTAAAGGTCTGTCGTTTCCTTCCATTCGTTCTATTTTTGTAGGGTTTTAACGGAAATATGGCATGCTTTAGCTAGGATCAACTCGGTGCTGTTCTCGATGTTGTGGATGTCAGCGCCTATACTCGTTTCGATCATTTCGTTCTGGGCGTATGTGGTACAGGGAAACGAGTTGACCATTAGTACGGCGTTTACTGTGCGTATCTTCTCTTCCGTCTGTCTATCCACCCAATGCTAATTCAATTCTATTCATATAGGCTATCGCGTTATTCAACATGATTCGGTGGGTTCTCTTCTCTCCGTACCTTTATCTCACGCTCCGTCTTACTCACCCTTCTTTTCCTTCCCTCGCAACAGAGCCCCCTTAAACGTTATTCCAACCTGGATAGTCCAAATCCTCCAAACTAAAGTCGCGTTGGACAGGATAGCGGTGTACTTAGATGAGGAAGAAGTGGATGAGAAGGTTTCTTCACTTAAGAGGGATCTGCATTCGCGGAAATTTAGTGAAGACGGTGATGGCGGAGAGGTGTTACCTGGTGCTGAGCATGATGACGTGGCCGCAGCAGAGGGAAAGGGAGGGTTGGGGTTGTTGGGTGCTACGCTTAAGTGGAACGAGGTTGAGGAAAAGGATAAGGATGCGGCGAAGGAGAATGGTCATACCCGTGCGGTATCGACATCCTCTACCGTATCCGCCTCAAGCAGTAATGGGCACGGGAATGGGAATACCTCGCACGAAGCGGAACCTTCAGAAACTGGCACTGTTCCTTCGGTTGCTTCTTCGCCTGACTCGCAATCTCTGGCTATGGATCCGGATATGGATCATAAATTCGAGTTGAGGGATATTTCGGTTGTGTTCCCTGAGGGTCAGTTGACTGTTATTACGGGTCCTACTGCTAGGTGAGTTTTCATTTACACCATTATCGATTCTTCGAAGCTAATTTGGTGTTCGTTCGATATAGTGGCAAGACAGCATTATTGGTTCGTCTCCTCCTTCTCTTCCCTTCCCCCTTCCCCCATCTAACTCCTTCCAACACAGATGGCAATCCTAGGCGAAATGACCCTCCTATCCGGCCAAATTCTCCTCACAAAGGACCTCTCCAAAATCGACGAGCACGGCAACATGCAATCGATCTCCTACTCCGCTCAATCACCTTGGCTGCGTCACCAATCTATTCGAGATAACATTCTTTTTGGGTACCCGTTTGACGAAGCGAGGTATAAAGAGGTTGTGGAGGCGTGTGCTCTTTTACCGGATTTCGAGATGTTGGAAGATGGAGACAGGACGGAGATTGGGGCTAGGGGGGTTAGTTTGAGTGGAGGGCAGAAGGCCAGGTTCGTAGCTTTTTTTTTTTCAATGTGCATGAGATGGTGTGTTCATGTCTTTTCTCTTCTAGGGTTGCTCTTGCTCGTGCCGTGTATGCACGAACCAAGTACGTGCTTTTGGATGACCCACTTAGTGCTGTGGTCAGTCGAATTCGTGCTCTCTTTCTCTTTCTCTTAACGACTCTTCCATACACAGGACAGCCATACATCACGCTACCTGTACGAAAAGCTTCTCTGTGGACCTCTTCTACAGAACCGGACCGTGGTACGCTCACTTTCCCTGTTCAAAAGGTTATGTTACTAAGGCACACCTACCTTGAAGGTACTCATAACGCACCACGTTGACCTCGTCCTTCCTGGAGCCTACTACCTCGTCCGTATGCTAGATGGACGCATCGACACGCAGGGTACCGTCAAAGACCTCCGCGCGCAGGGCGTGTTGACGGACATAGTCCAAGAAGCCGAGGTTGATGCGCGTCAAGAAGAAATGGCTGTCGCCGCTGCTGCCGCTAAGGACGCTGAAGCGGAAGGAGATGCGGAGGTTATTGCTGTTGAAGGTGAAGGAGAGACGAATGAGGAGAAGAAGCCGAGGAAGCTCATTAAGGAGGAGCATAGAGAGGAAGGAGGGGTTAAGTGGGCTATTTATAAGAAGTATTTGAAGGCTTCGTAAGTCGGTTTTTAAGCAACTGGGTGTGGGTCCTTGCCTAATGCGCGGTTTTCGTTGCAGCTCGTATTGGATATGGTCGCTTTTGGCCTTCCTTGTGGTGGTGAATCAGATCTTGGGTGTTAGCGAGAAGTTGTGGATTAAGGTGTGTTTACATGTCCGTTCAATCTCTTCATCTGTGGAACTCATGAGAAATTTCAGACAGGGGGCCAGGCCTATGAAGGCAATGAAAACTTCTCCCCATCCATGCATTCCTCCTCCTTCTTCAAGTCGTTCTCCCCCTTCCGGATATCTGCTACTCCTGAACACGAACTCTCTATGGATGCCTACGTAGTCTCTCAAGAATATGTCGTTCACCACGCCCACACCGCCACCACTTCTGGTGTCAGTGTCATGGGAATCAACATCAACTGGCCTAACGCTTCCGAACACCCCCTGTTCTATGTTGGGATTTACGCTGCTATTGGTTTGACCAATGTGCTGGTAAATGTGTTGGCTATCACGGCGCAATACACGGGGGCACTTAGAGCGTCGAGGGTTTTGTTCAGGTGAGGGTTTTTCGCCGTGGTTAGGGTGAGGTTATTGAAGGTTTTTTTTTTTTTTTTTTGCAGGCAGCTTCTGGTGACTGTCGTCAGGGCCACGTTTAGGTTCCACGACACTACTCCCCAAGGTTAGTGGCTCTTACACCTTGCAGCGTTCATTTTGTTGACGGTCTTTCCTTCGCAGGACGCATGTTAAATCGTTTCGGGAAGGTGAATACAGACCAATGATTTCGGTTGAACTATGCTAATACAACCATATGTTTTAGGACATAGAGACCATCGATTCCTCTCTTGCAAGCTCGCTGCAAGCGGTCAATTCTTCCCTGGCCAGCTTCTTCGCCTCTATCGTCACTGTCGCGTACGTGTCGTCACCTCAAACTGCTATAATTATCCACTCACACGACCCCACAGCTTCGTCTTCCCGCTGTTCCTCCTACCAGCAGCAGTCATAGGTGCGATTTACCGTGAATTGGCCATAGGCTACCTAAACACCGGGCGTGATCTCCGCCGTATGGAGTCGAATTCCCGTTCGCCCATCTTCTCCGATTTTGCGGAGATTTTGGAGGGTATCGTCACCGTCCGTGCTTTCTCAGTTGAAAAGAGGTTTTTGGATAATCTTCATAAGAAGATCGATACTACAACCAAGGTGTGTGGTACTCTTCCTGAAGAGAAGGTTATTTAGACTGACTCGGACCCCTGCGTGTAGATGTGGTATGGATTCTGGATGACGAATAGATGGCTTTTGTTGAATTTTGATATACTTGGTAGTACGGTGAGTCATTCTTTTTTGAAGTTATTGCAGTATGGCACGGTGCTCATGGACGCTTCATGGTGTAGGCCGTCTTGATTACTGCACTTTTCTCTATCTCCAAGGAAGATGCGGGATGGGCTGGTCTATGTATCTCTAGCGCGCTGAGTTTTACTGGATCCGTGTATTGGGCTTGCAGGTTCTGGACAGGTTTAGAGTTGGATCTCAAGTGCGTCTTTTCTTCACCCAGCCGAAGTTTTTCACTCACTTTTGCCTGTTGCAGTTCTGTCGAACGTATTGTCGAATACCTCGATCTGCCTCAAGAACCTCCCGCTATTATCGAGTCCAACAGACCACCGGCCTACTGGCCTTCCGCTTCTAGGAATGATGCCCTCATTTCGGTGGAGAATCTGGTCGTCAAGTATGCCCCTGAGCTTCCTCCGGTACTGCAGGATGTATCGTTTTCGTTGAAGGCGGGTGAGAGGATTGGGTTGCTTGGGAGGACAGGCAGTGGGAAATCTACACTGGCAATGAGTATTTTGCGCTTCGTGAGCATGGATCTTCTTGCTGTTCTGGGGTAGTCCTTCATGCTTCATTTTAGGTGGACCCTACTAGTGGGCGCATTGTCATCGATGGCATAGACATTTCGACTATTGGTATCCATGATCTGCGGTCTCGACTCGTGAGTCATAATCCGCTGTGCCCTCCTTTTTATCCCCGCTGACAGTTTACCACCAGACGTTCATTCCCCAAGATGCCACGCTCTTCTCAGGTACCCTGAGAGACAACCTAGATCCTTTTGGTACGTCGTATATCCTAGATTACCTTGATGGGCTGACCCGAATTCTAGGGGAACATACGGATGCCGAATGCATGGACGTGCTATACCGAGTCCAAATGATCAGTCACAGTCAATTCGCCTCTCGAGGTACATCACGCGCAGCTTCTACCGTCGTTTCACCTGAGTCCTCCCGACCTCCCTCAATACATGGCGTCGAACGGGAATCCACTTTCAGCTCAATTGGTTCCGTCACCACAGACGTCGAAACCAAGACGACCGTTTCGCTCGACACGCAGGTCTCTGCTGGTGGCACGAACTTTTCCCAGGGCCAGAGGCAGCTCATTGCAATGGCCCGGGCGTTACTCAGGCGCAGCTCTATCATTGTGCTTGATGAAGCTACGAGCAGCATCGATTTTGCCACGGATGCGAAGATTCAGGCCACAATTCGGGAGGAGTTCACGGATTCGTTATTGCTTACGAGTGAGTCTTGTGCGAGTAACAGTCGCTGAGTAGTGATGACTGACAGAGAATTTTGCCTTTCAGTTGCTCATCGGCTGCGGACGATTATTGACTATGACCGCCTGATTGTTCTTGACAAGGGCAGAGTGGTGGAGTTTGATACACCTCTGAACCTGATACAAAAGGAGGGTGGGGTGTTCAGGACGATGTGTTTGAAGAGCGGTACTTTCGCCGAGCTGGAGGCTTCTGCAAGAGCTAAAGCTGAGCGAAGCTGAGAGAAGAGACAAACATTTTTAACCATCTAGGGAGGAAAAGGATATCTTGGAATGATATAGTATGAGTAGAGCTACTTAGATATTCAACGACAGAAAAATTTTCTTGTTCTGGAGAAATTCTGAGTAATTGTTTGTCATTGTTGTGCATCTGCTTCTGCCCTCACGTGGAGGCACTGCCTCTCCTTATTTGGTAATTTCTTGACTTGTTACTTTCTTTATCACACCCCTTCATGGAGTCGCTCAATCTCAATACACTGGCAAGCACTTTACCGACGCCCTATCAAAATGCAGAGAAGGATTTGCTCAACAACTTCAAAGGTACGTCCATTCTCAAGTCTTTCTTTTAGAAAATGGTGGTCTCAAGAGCACGATTTTTCTTGATAGCCGCTGCCTTGAGTATTACCACTCTCTACCGTTCCTCACGACATGCTTCGAAACGAGCGTACAACGCTGGTTATTCAGCAGCATGTAACGACCTTCTTATGATGATTCAACAAGGTGTCTCCGTCAGTGGCATTGATGCTTCAGGGTCAGAGTCATCACCCGGGTCTGACGGGATGACCATTGGCAAAGTCATGGATTGGATAGAAGCTAGGATGGAGGCTATCAAATCTAGAGAAGAGGAGGAGGACGAAGAAGAGGAGAAGGAGAAAGAGCGTGAACGAGGTCGCAATTCTGCCTCTACAGCACCAGCACCCACATCATCTAAATCTGATGTCAAAGCAACAAAGGCCGAGCCAGTTGCTAGCACCTCGGGAAGAACTACACGAGAGCAGGTACGTTTTGTCGCTCCCTTTTTATGATTTTTTCTCTTTTCTCATTGTTATTCAGCCCCAAGTCTCCACTCTTCCGACACCTAATTCGCCGCGACAACATGGTAACAATCTGCTATCGCAGCCGTCCTCACCTTCTCCGCCACCCACAGCCCTCCGTCAAACTCAGCGTTCTGCGAAAGCTCGGTCCACAGCTAAAGGAGAGCCGGGCCCCCAAGCAACTACTCCCGGCTTCGATTTTCCCTCCCAGTCCTCTTTCAACTTTGTCACCTCGGAGTCTCTACCCACTGTGACCGGATTACCGATGGGCACCGCCACAAGCCCTTATTCCGACGTCGCCGCCGGCGCGAAGCGCCGTCACGCTGTGATGATGATGCTGGACTCGGCATCATCGCCGTCCGCGGTGAGCGGAGGCTCGTCTGCGTCTTCTCCAGCTAGCACCCCTGCTTCTTTAGCGGGAACGAGAAGGCGGACGAGAAGCGCAAGGAATCTTGCCGGAAGTCATGGATTTTTACAGAGCCAGAATCTGGCGTCGGAGGCTATGGAGGTGGAAGAAGATATAGGAAGAGAGCGGAAACGCGTCGCGAGGCGCTAGACGCTATAATCCTCTTTCCGGGGATTCTCTTCTTTCCCATTCCTGTGCATTTTTTTCATTTTCCTCGCGCATCATCCTCATTGGTTTGAGTATTTTCATCACTTTAGCGTAGCGTACCTTTCACGGTAACTTTGTCTTTCTCTGTGTTTACCATTTTCTCTCTACCTCCTCATGACTTTGTACTTAACGACCCAACATCTAACCATTGTATCCTTTCCTGCTTACCAACAAATCCAATCATTAGTAGCTGTAGTCTTTTCCCTCTTTCTTTTATGCATACGTTTCCCATCCCATTACATGGTCCCATGTCATGAACCTTGGCATATTAGTTATCGATAGGTCACTCATACTTCAACTCCTTTTGAGTAGATAGCAAGTAGATACTGCAATACACTATAAGTTATGATCGTTTTCTTTTGTTGTAGCTTTCCACGTCGCCACTGCTTTACCACTTCCGTCGTCTAATGTACTAGTTGATCGTTTGTATGAAGTGAGGTGAGGTGCCCCCCACCTCACCTCCCTTTCTCTTTTTCGGGCTTAGTTCTGAGCTTAAGCTTAGAATATCTATTTCGTAGGGTGCGTGCATAGCCTCGGTGAGTCTGAAAGCACCGACCTATGGCCTCGTATTAGGAAGCTCCCTCGTTCCCACGTCTCTTGATTATCTTGGAACCTGATCCATATATCCAATCACTTGAAGTATCACAGTCGTGGTCAGGTACAGAGAGCGAGTGAAAAACCCCCGGTTTCCTAATAATTCGCCGGTGTCTAACTGATCTGTCAAGCCGATATTTCAGGCTCAGGGCGTGCGTACCAGGCAGCCTTCTTTTGCTTCTAGTCGCACGTTCATCCACATGTTTGGAAAAGCACCGTGCAGATTACTAGCGGAAGTGTTTCCTTGAAATTTTCATTGATTTCACGAATTATGCTTTTGATAAGTCTTTTACTGGCATAGCTTCAGTGCTACCGCAAAAAAGGTTTATCGAGCCTCTATAAAACCGATGCTAGGTATATTAGGTTCGAGAAAGTAACGCCACTCAAGACTACCCCTTGGGCTTTTTCCGTATACGGATACCCCACGAGCTCATGAGTGCTGGAATCCTTTCGTTCCCGGCCATAACGGAACATGATGATGCATGAATCGTTTTCCCTCGTCACAAGGTCCTTCAGCTTTCGTAAAGGCGTACACTTCCTAGCCAATTGAGGGAGCATCGTTTTCACATGATCAAGTCCTCGAGATTCAGGATGGCTGGATCTCTAAGGAGTCGTCGTCTATTACCCACTTTGTAACGGAGATAATATCAAATAATTTGGTTAGAGCGAAAATGAACAGCCTTGTCAGCGTGGTCAAACCCGCACCCCAGAGAAAAGTCAGTTCAAAGAGAAGTGTGTAGGGATATATGTATCAGGTATGTATACACGCGTGCGCAGTTGGAGGATTGGAGCATCTCAACAACCATGAGACTGATCAAATGCTTTATGGGACC
>RCHF01003640.1:0-16268 GCA_003987895.1 Neonothopanus nambi | reverse complement strand
ATTGCTACCCCCGGGAATTGAACCCAGAACATCTGGCACAGAACAAGGTACCTGACCAGACACATGAACCACTACTCCATGTGGGCGCATGTTACACTGCAGCATTGGATCATTTATCTGTATCACAGACATCTACAGTGGCACAGAAAAAGGTGGTACTTGCACATATTACCCTGCAGGAATCGCAGCCAGCACGCCAAAAAGAAGACCTCAATTTATAGCAACCCTCGGGACTTGAACCCAAGACATCCAGAGTAGATTCTATCTCAACCAGATGCATGAACCACTACCCCATGGCTGCTTGTTATAAACTGCCAGCATCAAAAACCTAAAGCAGACTTCAATATGTACCCCATCAGGATTCAGACCCGACACCTCCCACACACTGGAAGTGGTGTGGTTGACCATTACTCAACATAGGCACAGATGTGAGCGAGTATCCCCCTTTCCATGAAAATGTCACGTACCGATTTGCTTGTTTCCTTCCCCTAACCCGTGTAATATCCCTTGCATGGATCATCCATCCAATGTTGCCGGAGATAATAAGCATCCATGTAGGCTAGTGGTCATGCATCTGGTTCTGATGTAATCTGTGCTAGGTGTCCTAGGTTCGAATCCTGGGGGTTGCGAGATGTATCTTCCACCTCCTTTTTGCTGTCCTGCCTGCGATTCCTGAAGGGTTACATGTAGGTATCTCTCCACGGTATGTGCGCCCATATAGATCAGTTGTCTCTGGCAAGTATTTCTTCTAGTACCAGAGGTCTTGGGTTCAATTCCCGGGGGGTCGCAGAAATGTCCATATTCATGTTCTTTTTTGGTTGTTCTATGCCTCGCGCCTGTATATACAGTACCTCATGTGTCCAATTTGCACATGGTCCGCGTCGCACCCTCGAGCTGACATAAGCATGATGTATCAGTTTGCAATGTGTTACAACACCCACGATCCGCACCCTCTGCCCCACCCCGAGCGCGTCCAATTTGCACACCCTCCACGCCTCACACATGTTGTGCCACTGACAGACCTATGCCTCCATGAACCGCTTTGCCGACCACCCTGCCCACGTTAGCGCGTCCAATTTGCACACCATCCACACCCCACCTACACCGCCCCACTGCCGACCCCGCGCCATGCGGTGCGTGTGTAAATTAGCCACGCCCCCACTGCTCATCTCACTGCCTCCTGTGACCGCGTCCAATTTGCACACCATCTGCGCCGCTCACCTGTGTGTCCAAATTACACACGCGCTGCACTGTTCACCTGGGTGCTGCCGCGTGCGCGTCTAAATTGCACACGTCCTGCACCACCGCCGACTGCCAAAAATGCATCTAGTCGTATACACAAATTCCACAGGCCTTCACATGCCCTAGGGGCCTTTTTCCTGCCCAGGGGTTCGCTTGTGCAGGGTACAGGGGGCAGGGGTCACCCCCTAGAGGATACAACCCCTAGTGGTCATCCCCTAGGGGATGATCATGTTCAGTCTCTATATAACCCTAAGGTGAATATGTGTACATCGTGTTTGCTCTGCGCAGTCTATTCCTCCCCGAGGAAGAGATGTGCACATCGTGCTTGCTCTGCGCAGTCTATTCCTCTCCAAGGAAGGGATGTGCACATCGCACTCGCTCTGTGCAGTCTATTCCTCCCCAAGGAAGGGATGTGCACATCGTGCTCGCTCTGCGCAGTCTATTCCTCCCTGAGGAAGGGATGTGCACATCGCGCTCGCTCTGCACAGTCTATTCCTCTCCGAGGAAGGGATGTGCACATCACGCTTGCTCTGCGCGGTCTATTCCTCCCCGAGGAAGAGATGTGCACATTTCAAGTATAAATTCCAACAGATATATTTCTTGTAGCCAACCATACAAGTATTCACTGTCTTACCAGAGTCATTCCACTCACTCTACTGTAGTCAATCCACCTCTAGTTAACTCTGCTCACTCCAGTCTAGTTTATCCTACCCTAGTTAACCCTGCTCACTCTGTCCTAGTTGACCCTACTCACCCTACCCTAGTTGACCCTACCTTTCAGACCCTACTATAGGCCCTAGGAGCCTCTAATAACTCTAAGTTTTGGGATGCGCCTTGTTCTGATGAGTGATGACAACTCTGTATGCTTGAGAGATGAACTCGCAGTGAGGACAGCCATTCACCTCCTCTGTCTTGAGTCCTTCTAGTATGGGGTGGCCCTCTGCTGTGTTCTGGATGACAGGATAGTCATTGCATAGCTCTACTTTAAGGAGTGCTTGCTTGCACTCAGTAGAAACGACAAACTTCCCATCTCTGTGCTTCAGCTTCTGCATGTGGTGTGCAAGCTGGCTAACAGGAACTGCAATCTGACAGCTCTTGCAGATAAGCATCTTGATCTTTGTATTGACACAAAAGTCTAGCTCTTCAAGTGCTGGATGAGTAATGAGTTGTGAAGAGTTTCCTATAGGTGTGAAGCCAGACATTGCTGCTGCTGCTGTTGAGTGTAAGTGGAACTGATATGAGTTTAGCTGTATGCTTCTATCAGAGTTCAAAAGGACCAACTTCAGAGACTTACCTAGAGTGTAAGTTGATTTGATTGTAAGTAGAACTGACATGTGTCTAGCTGTAGACTCTTATCAGAGCTCAAAGAAAACAATTTCAGAGAGTTTTCTGAAGGGAGTATTTCCTTTTTAGGAAGGTAGTGGTTCAGTTTTAAGAGAGGTTGTCACACTGTCACATAGCTGCTATCTCTCTTGACTGTCACTGTATCAATGTTCTCAGAGTCACATGATATGAGTGCTTGCTTTCTTAGTCTTCTTCTTCTTCTTTTTTCTCTTTCTCTTAATAGAAGACTTTGTGAAACAGAAAAGAAAAAAAAAAAAAAAAGAAAGAAAAGGTGAGGATGCATGCTATCAACAGCTCTAAACTTCTTCAGATGAATACAAGGATGCATTGTGTTGACACACTCTCATCTTGCATTGTGTTGACACACTCTCACCTTGCATTGTGTTGACATGCTCTTACCTTGCATTGATTGATTTGGTTTCACTCTTAGAGTGTATGACGTTGGAGCTGTGAGCTCTGATAAGAGGTTAGAGGCAGGTTCCTATCATCAGGTCTCGAACAGCTGGAGAAATCAGGAAATGGAGTGCAAAATGGGGTCAACCACCACTTTGTGCAAAGTGGTCGTGGTTTTACGGAACAAGAGTGTTAGTGTGGAGGTCTATGGGGAGCAAGAATCATTACAATCATCACACCTCCAACTAAATCAAGTTGGTGAGTGAAAATATCATGTCTCAGTTGCATCTGCCTGCAAAGATTGATAATCTTTTTTGGATTTCTTAAGTGGCCTGTACAAGTTGTGCATCTAGGGCAGCAAAGTGCATTAGGGTTGGCCAACAGCAGACATGCCTCCTCTGTCGGCACCAGGGGACAGAGTGCTCCTATGAGCACGAAGACCCTAGTCCAGTAAATTTGACAGAGGCACTCTCCATATATTCAGAGATATCAGCCAGGCAAACTTCACTGCTCCTTGAGATGTTCCTGGGGCTTAGAGACCTGAAAAGAATGATGGAATAGCTACAACAAGCAATGGCACAGCAGACAGGTGCATAGCTGATGGGGCCTCGAATTAGGTTGGAGGTATACACAGACATGACAAGGATTGGCATTTTGGAAGGGCAGATGAGCAGATTGCGGACAGGCAGAAGGGCTGGAGGGCTGGCCATGGACCCCAAGTGAAAGACACCATTGTACTTCATGTCAACTTTTTTGTTTCTTGCCTTGGTTGAATAGTGTCATATGTATGAGAAACACTTTTTGAGAAAAGATTTATTCTCTCTTCTTCATGATTCCTGGGACCAGATAAAATACAATACACAGGAGGTATATGTCCATTCCACAACCTGAACACATTACAAAATAAAGTACTGAAATACACGTGAGCTGCATGGCCAATGATATGTGTAGGGGCCCCAGCATAGCTTCAGTTAAAATAAAACCATCACCTCTGCATGCAGCTCAGTTTGAAACTACCATTGTAAAAACTTATATTCACTCACTGCTTTCCACTTCCAAAGCCCCTCTGCTGGTATAACATCCTCAGGGTACTTTTCAAGAAAGTTCTTCACCAGCTCCGCCATGATACCCGGAATACTCTCTGAGTCACTTACGTGATCACCTTCTGCTTCACCAGGGCTTCCAGCATCAGATGGGTCCACGACTGACACCCACAGCCTTCCTCATTGCCAACAGTCTGATCCAGTCTGTCCTTTGCTATTGCTTTCCTCACTTCCTTCAGGGTTGTCGTCACCTCCCATGAATGGTTGACCTCTCTCTGTGACGTAAGGGTAATGACTGGGTCATTCCTCTGTTTTGCTTTAAGTCGTGCAGCCCTGTTGCCAAAGTTAGTGGGTTGATTTCATTGAGTGGGTAGTGACTTACACAATTCCATACACATAGTTCCCCTCCACCTCACGTTTTTCGAAGTCCAGCGATATCCGCTGGTTGACTGTCTCCCCGTCCACTTCTGCTAACGTCATGCCCCTGTTTAACAGCTTCATCTTTCAGCCCACTCAATGCAAGTTTGAATTACTTACCAGTGGGGAGGGTTGCTGTGTCGGACCCACGCATAAATGTGGGTGATTCTAACATCCTCATCAGCATCCAAATTAAGGTACTCTGGTATGTCAGGCTTCGTAGGACTCGGTTTCAGCTCTTGTTCCAGAGCAGGTTCAGAATCAATCGTCGCCTTTGTGAGCTTAGGGAGCATGAAAAGTTGTTCATAAGGCATGATCGATATACTTCTGTTCAATGTATTAGGGGTATCCTGTTGAATGTACGCTGACTTTATATCTTACTGTTTCTGAGCTTATTTGACAGAGGTAGTACATGCGCCTGCCATGTGTCCCACTAGCGCGACGCAGGTTCCCATTTTGAGAAAGAAAGTCTGATCGACATCTTTTCCCACAGTCAAAAATGATATAAAAGTGGCCGCGTAATCACCCATCAAATTTCAAAACTTGAGGCGCCCCCCCTCCCCCCTTCTCCATGGCAAATCAATACAGTCAGAAAATCTCCTGCACTGAGCACTTGAAATACTTTCTCTATGCTCTTGCAGGTCTCTTCTTGGACTCTATTCTCTTTGTCCTTGCACTGTTTGTCACCAGTGCTAGGCTTCCTGACAAAAAGGCAAGTACTGAATGCACACAGACACAGAGACACAGACACCTCATAATCATCTTTTTCTAGTTGCCAATTGATGACCAGACCCTTGACAAATTCCTTCAAGGGAGGCTGAAGGAGACCATACGCTGGTCTGACGTACATACTAATGGTATACAGAGGTTTGATACCTTCTACGACTGCCTCTTTGCTAAGCCATGCAACGTTTGGCCTGGTGGAAAGAAAATCCTTCTTTTGCCAGAGGCAGACACAATTGCCTTTGTCCAACAGCACACCACTATTCTGGTTCCAAAGGTCTATGGACACCTCAACTCTGCATTGGGGCCTGAATTCATGGTGACCGAGTACATCAAAGGACAAACCCTCGCTGAAGCATGGCCTAAACTATCCCTCTTTCGAAAATTCTGGGTCCTTTTGACCCTCCGTCGGTACATTAACGAAATGCGCCGTGTATTGAAGCCGTTTCGAGGAGAGGTCGGTCCCATCACCAAACCTAAAGGAACGAAAAGGGTGATGCCTGAGTTGGAGCACTTCATTGACCACAGAATTGGGTTTGAGTCTTATGACAAGCTCAAAGAGTGGTTTATGACGATTGGTGGACCATATGGTGATTCCAGGCCTTTGGTCCTTTGTCATGCAGACCTACACATGCGCAACATCGTCCTCGGTGAAGATGGGCAGGTCTGGTTGGTTGATTGGGGTGAAGCAGGTTTCTGGCCACAGTGGTTTGAATACAAGTTGATGCACAGGTACCATGATACTACTTGGAAGGTCATGGCTGGTGTTGTTTGTGGGTATGACCCTTGGACTATGCTGTGGTGGAGGAAGTTACGAGCAGATAAAAAGAACAAACACTTCTTTCTCTCCTGTTTTGAAGATTAGTCTTTTTACATGCTCAAGCTGATCATCTCTATTTATGTATATGAACATCTCTATCTGTGTATATGAATTGAACTGAAAGCAGAGCTGAAACACAAGAGACCAGGAAGTTCAATGTTGGATATCCAATGACACTATCACAGGTTCAACAATGGTCTCTTTAACAATATTTATGGAGAGTAATATAATATACTGACATGCTGCCTTTGCATCATATTTGCTATCTTTCAATTGATGATCAACCTGAAAGAGTGCCAGAAGACCGAGTTTGCCAAGTACATACATATGGACTTGAAGATTTTATGAAGTACTCTGGTTGATTTGATTACTTGTGGGTTAGAGTCCCATCTGAAGCATGGATTCAGTTGCTTGTGTTTTCTTTTTCTTTTCTTTTTCAATATTTTTGGTGATAAAATCATACTGCAATGTTCAGTACAGCTTTCATGTCTGGTAATAGCATTGAAACTGGAATGGTAGAGAAGCTCCAGTGGTGTAAGGGTTAGCATGTCAGAGAATTAAACCATTTGCTTAAATATTCTGGTTCCTTGAAGGTGTGGGCTTGAGTCCTGCCTGAGGCATCCAAGAATGCAGTTCATGCCTTTTCTCCTATTTGTCTTTTCTTTCTTTCTTCTCATCCATATTTACTCACTTTCAGCACACCATCAGGTAAAAGTTCTGACCTGTACACTAGCAAAGCTGATCAAATCGGAGAATAGCTTAGTACTCACTGTCGGCCTAGGTATGTAGATAAAGGATGATGTTAGACTTGTGATTCACCATTCTGTCTGTACTCTGAGCTCTCTGATTTAATCTTCAGGAAAGCAATGTTGAATGTATAGGCCACCACTGAGAAAGATTAGAAGGTTAGCACTTCTGTTTGGGGGCTCATGCACTATAGGAAACTGCTTCTGTGGTGTAATGGTTAAACACACTCCCGAAACATGAGGGATGTGGGTTCGACTTCTGTCAGGGCTGCTGTATTTGAGGTTCTGCAAAAGGTTTTTTTTTCCTTCTTTTCTTATCTCTAACAGTCCACTCCCACAATATGCAGCATTGAGTGTTCCAGACTGTAAAACTGTGCAATGTCTATAAGGATTTTCACCCACAGCTGGTTGCAAAATTGTAGAAACACTATTGCTTATATGTTAACTGTGTTCAAACACTGACTTCCATTCAAAACTCTTCAATTCCATTCAAACCCTTTCAGTTCCATTTAGAACTCTTCAATCAAATTCCAAACCATTCAATTGTATTCAAAGCTGTTCACTCCCATTTGAAGCCATTCACTTCTATTTGAAGCCATTCACTCCTATTTAGTCTCCTTTGGAACATCTGATTCTTCCAACAAACTTGTTTGTGTTACTGCAAGTTAATCTTCTGATCAGTGCAAGTTACATCTCAGCTTACTTGGACTGGTCAGCCAGAAAGAACATCAAATCCACATTGCCTGGGGCTCCTAGAGAAGTTAGTGCATGGTTTGAGTCAAAAGTCTTGCATATGTTCCTGTAGTTTGTGTTGAGCTTAAGAGAGTGTGTGATGAGCAGCAAGGTGTTGTGTGTGCTTGCTTAGAACGACACACAACAGTTCGGGAAAGAAATGGCTGACTGTGGGAAAGTACTTTCTATATTGGGACTTGGCCTGCTCACTGTTGGCAGCAACGTCCAGAGAGAACCGGTCTGCCAATTTCTTAGATATTTGGGGCAGAGGACCTTCCTTTGGGGTTCTTCCTGCCTGCCAACTTTCATGGTCAACGGATGAGATAAGGGTTTATCTGCGACTATAAATTTTGGAGAGGAATGTATCAAGTCTAATAATATTCATGATTGAGTGACCTAGTGCATTTTAAAGCTTCTGGAGCTTCATTGTTCACTAGGTCCAATTGTATGAATGAGTTGTTTTTCTGATTGAGTAGTGTCCTGGCACATCAGGAAGCTCCAGGAGCTTCATTCTTCCACTATGTCTAATAATATTTGTAATTAAAGGATGTCTGAGTGCACTAAGAGCTTCATAGCACACTAGGAGGCTACTCAATTGCAAATAGAATCAAACTCACTGCATATCACTCAATCATTCATACAATTGGACCTAGTGAACAATGAAGCTCCAGGAGCTTTATAATGACCTAGGTCCAATTGTAAATGTCATTAGACTTAGTTACTGATCTCTCCTACTAATCTCCTCTACTTCTCTTTTATCTAGGTTCAAACCCTAGTTTCCCTCTATGTGCCTCCTATAAAATGTAATTGGACTTAGTGAATGATGAAGCTCTAGGACCTTCATAGTGTGCCAGGACGTCACTTGCTCATAAATACAACTAGACTCAGTAAATGATAAAGCTTTAGGAGCTTCATAGTGTGCCAGAATATTACTCAATTATAAATATGATTCAACTAAGTGTATATTACTTGATTATAAATGTAATTGGACTTGGTGAACAATAGAGCTCCAGGAGCTTCATAGTGTGCTAGGAGATCACTTATGAATATAATTGGACACAGTGAATGACAAAGCTCTAGGAGCTTCATAGCGTGCTAGGACATTACTCAATTACAAACATAATTCAAATAAGTGCATATTCCTTGATTATGAATGTAATTAGACTTGGCAAATAATGAAGCTCCTGGAGCTTCATCATGTGCTAGAATATTACTCAATTATAAATATAATTCAACTAAGTGCATATCCCTTCATTGTGAATATAATTGGACTTAGTGAATGATGAAGCTTCAGGAGCTTCATAGTGTGCTAGCATATCACTTGCTTATGAATATAATTGAACTCAGTGAATGATAAAGCTCCAGGAGCCTCATAGTGTGCCAGGACATTACTCAATTGTAAATGTGATTTAACTGAGTGTATGTCTCTTGATCATGAATGTAATTAGACTCAGTGAATGATGACACTTTAGGAGCTTTATAGTGTGTTAGGATATTACTCAATTGTAAATGTAATTCAACTAAGTACATGTCACTTGAGTGTAAATGTAACTGGACTCAGTAAACAATGAAGCTCTAGGAGCTTCATAGTATGCTAGGATATTACTTGCTTACGAATATAATCAGACTCAGTAAATGATGAAGCTCTAGAAGCTTCATAGTGTGCTAGGATATTACGTGCTTATGAATATAACTGGACTCAGTGAATGATGAAGCTCTAGAAGCTTTATAGTATGCTAGGACATTACTCAATTATAAATGTGATTGAACTGAGCGTATATCACTTGATCATGAATGTAATTGGACTTAGTGAATGATGAAGCTTCAGAAGCTTCATAGTGCACTAGGACTTTACTCAATTATAAATGAAATTGGACTCAGTTACTCATATCTCCTGCGGAGCTTCCTCTCGTCTCAACTGCTTCAGTATACTTGGATATGACTTGATTGTAAATGTAGGTCACTCATTATTCAATTATAAATGAAGCTCAAGGAGCTTCATAGTATACTAGGATACAACTTAATTGTAAATATAGGTCACTTATTATTCAGTTATAGATGAAGCTCAAGGAGCTTTATAGTGTACTAGTATATGACTTGATTGTAGATATAAGTCTAATTAGACTCAGTAAACAATGAAGCTCAAGGAGCTTTATAGTATACCAGGATACAACTTGATTGTAAATGTAAGTCTCTTAATATTCAATTACAAATGAAGCTCAAGAAGCTTTATAGTATACTAAGATATGTATACAATCACAGATAAAGCTTTAGGAGCTCTATAGTGTATCAGGATACGAGTTAATTGTAAATGTAGGTAACTCATTATTTAATTACAAATAAAGCTCAAGGAGCTTTATAGTGTACCAGAATACAAGCTGATTGTAAGTGTAGGTCACTTATTATTCAATCACAAATGAAGCTCAAGGAGCTTTATAGTATACTAGAATACAAGTTGATTGTAAATATAGGCCACTTATTATTGAATTACAAATGACACTCGAGAAGCTTTATAGTGTATTAGAATACAACTCAATTGTAAATGTAGAGCACTTATTACTYARTCAYAGATGAAGCTCAAGRAGCTTTTTAGTGTATCAGKATATAAGTTGATTGTMRATGTAGGTKGCTYATTATTCCATCATAAATGAAGCTCAAGGAGCTTTTTAGTGTRYCAGTATACAACTTGATTGTAAATGTAGGTGACTTATTATTCAGTCACAGATGAAGCTCAAGGAGCTTTTTAGTGTACCAGGATATGACTTGATTGTAAATTTTAAAATTCATTCTTCACTGAGTCCAATTGCTTTTCTAATTGAGTAGTGTCCTGACACATCATGAAGCTCCAGGAGCTTCATTCTTCACTGAGTCTAATAATGTTTGTAATTAAAGGATGTCCTGGTGCACTAAGAGCTTCATTGCATACTAGAAGGCCACTTAATTGCAAATATAATTGAACTTAGTGCATGTTACTCAATCATGAATATAATTAGACCTAGTGAACAATGAAGCTCCAGGAGCTTTATAATGACCCAGGTCCCTTATCTCCTCTACTTCTCTTCTATCCATCTCTTCTAATCATCTCTCTAAGCCTCTCCTACTCACCTCTCCTACTTTTCCTCTACTCATCTCTTCCACTCTTCTACTCATCTCTCCTACTTATCTCTCAGACTCCTCTCCCTCTACCAATCTCCCCTACACCTTCCCTATCCACCTTTCCTATCCACCTCCCCTATCCATCTCCTCTACTCATCTCCTCTACTTCTCCTCTATCCATCTCTCCTACTTCTTCCCCTACTTCTTCCCCTACTTCTTCCCCTACTTCTTCCCCATCCATCTCCCCTATCCCTCCCCTACTCAGCTCCCCTACTTTTCCCCTAGGTTCAAACCCTAGTTTCCCCCTACGTGCCTCCTATAACTCAACTCTACTGAAAAACCACACAATTTCTTAATCACATCAATATCATCAAATACCATACTCTACTGAAACTTTATACAGTCAAACAACCTACTTCTATAAAACATTAAATTTTATTCTATTATACAAACTTCTTATACTTTCCATACCATGCCATTAGCCACATCGCATTCGTTCCATGGTCTGGATTTGAACTTGATAGCCATTCACCAAGACTCTATCCATTCCGCCATATTGCTGACTTGCTGAATCCTGATGCTGCTGACTCCATCGAACAACCATATCTGATCGCCAGTACTAGTCCCAATACAAAGTCTGGCAGCTTGCATCCCTTCTCTGATTTCTTCTTTCCAATCACTCCATGAAGCTGATCTCCACCATGACTTGAAAGATAGCAAGTGTAGCATGCACTTATCTTTGGTCCAAAGTGAATACCCTTTCCAACTTGTTCTATTAGCAAATGATGGCTTGCACTTTGTGCTCGAGGACAGTCCTGAAGTGCGTGCCAGTCATGTCTTGTCTCACCCATCTCTAGACAGAGTACACATATTCCTGACATATGCTGTAGTACACACTTGTACTGTTCCAGCTCCACTTGATTTCGTGCAATGATTGTCAGTCTTCTTGCTGCAGCTACCTCAGCTTGTGAGTCAAATCTCTCAATTAGCTTTCGCTTCAGATGTCCTGGCAATAGCTTTGATGTCCTTGCTGGTCCTCCTACAGTTGACGGTGCTTGAGGTGTAAAGTCTTTCAGAGGTCTATTGCTGTTAACAGATGCCTTCACTGATCAAGTAGAACAGATGTTTCATCAATTTTATATAGTCAGTACCACTGCCTCTATAATATCAACCTGAACTCACATTTTAAACATCTTGTGCAGTATAGGTCCTCCTCTCCTACATTGTCTGATAGCTCATAGCATGCTCTGCCAACACCATCGCTCCACTGTAGCATCTGATACTGTATGCATGCCTGTGGAAGTGGTAGGTTCTCCGAGTTCCAGATCATGTTGATGATCGCCTGCTGTCCTCCAAGGTCTCCTCCCATTTGCTTTAGAGCATCGTTTGTTTTTCTCTTCATCGGATGTCGAAATGGAATGAATGTCGCAGTGGCTGGCACTCCATCTCTTCCTCCTCTTCCAACATGCTGCACATAGCTTGCCATTGAGAACACATGTCCAATGTGTACCACAAATCGAATGTTGCGGAAGTCACCACCAGCATCTAATGCAGTGGTAGCAATTAGCACCCTCTCTGCAGCCTCTGTGTCTCTGTTTGTGTTCTGTAGCCAGCGAGTTAACATCCCCTCCTTGTCAAACACCTTTGCATGATAGAAGGGAATCCCCTTTGAAGGAAACAAGCTCTTTGAGAGGTACTCGCCATCCTCTTCGTATCCAACATAGATCAGTCCACGGTCCTCTGGTAGAGAGATCTCCTCCTCAATCAGTTTCTTCACTTCCTTCACAATAAACTTGATGTCCTCCTTGATCGATTTGATGGGTGGCATCATTCGATAGACCAGTTCCTCTCTGTATGCACTTGTTCTGAACACTTCCATGTCCTCTCTCAATGCAAATGCTGCTTTGAGAAAGGTGATCGCAGTTGGTGGAATCGTAGCGCTCATAAGGCTGAGCTGGAAAGGGAGGAAGCAGAGGTCCGATGGATTTCTGAGCTTGCTGCGAAGATCTGTGTCCAGGAAATAGTATTGCACTTCATCCACTATCAGCCGCACAACTGGCTTGCAGTCATTGTTGATCAGTGTCATTCTTCCTTGGAACTCTGCGCTTTTCACTCTGTCTGCAGACACCAGCACTATCTTCTGCTGTCCTGTGACTGAGGTGCTCTGTCCATCCCACGTTTCAAATCCAAGTCCCATGTTGGTCAACCGTTCCTGCCATCCTTGGACCAGTGATACCAGTGGCAGAACAATGATCGTAATCCCATCTTCAAATAGAGATGGCAGTACAGCAATGATGCTCTTTCCCATTCCAGTAGCCAGGACCATGATAACATCAGTTTGCAGAGCCATTAATGACTGAACACTCTGGTATTGTAGCTTGTTTCTCCAATCTGCCTGGGGATCATGAAGTAGCTGACGTAGGCCTGCTAGCAACGTGGGATCTGGTGAAGGAAGTGATGATGTCTTGGCAGCTGATAGTTGCACAATTTCATCTGAGAAGCCATTTTTCTATAAGCCTGGACACTACTTGTATAAATGTATAGCCACAGACACATACCTGTATTGTCTCTAGAGTCTTTGGTGTTGTCTTTCTGCTCTGTCAGATCATTGACTTCTGTAGTGTCCATGGCTGTGGTGTCATAGTCCATGGGTGTCTCAACATCTGAAAGTTCACCACAAAAGAAGCAAGCAATTAGTGAGCAAGAGCAGCTGGAGAGAGCTCAAAGAACAATGAAGTGGGATCTTACATTCAAGATCCTCAAAGTCCTCAAAGACACTGTTGTTCTGATTATCTGAAGAGGCTACAAGTGTGGTAGTCATGTCTTGAGAGACTGTTGCCATAGACAGACCGTTGCTGGATAGAAGCCTATCTTGACTAACAGTTGTAGATATAGAGGAGACTAAAGAGAAACATGTGATAGTTTATAGAAGTCTTGAGTTAGCTTCTATAAATTCAGTCAGAATATTCAAAGCTTGCCTTTCTGTGAGCTGTTCAAAAGCTGGTCCAACTTCTGTTCCACACAATTCATTCTTGACTGCAGATGTCTGACTCCAGCTATGATCTCCTTGTTGACCTCCAATACCTGGTCCTGCTTTTCAATGATTTCTCTGTATCGCGATGTCTGAAGTGTGTCTTGCTCCTTTATTTGTGTTAGAAATACACTCGCTTCTGGAAGTGCAGCAGTGAGGTCTTGCTGTCTGCTTTGCATTGAACGTGACTTGACCACTCCAGCGACTCTCAAGTGCTCTAAGTTCTCCTGTCTGCATTCAGTGTATGGCAAGATGGGCTTTAGTCCTCCAGGCACAATGTTCCATGCTGTTTGATAGGTGGTGCTGATGTCTAGAAGCACTTGGATGTAGTCCTCATCAGCTGCACCCAAGGCCTGATGACTGAGTCCATAGACGCGCTTCTCAGTAGCTCTGGAGTGACCGCTCTGTAAAGCCCTTGCATTCTCTACATCATCGATGTGTGCCACATCATCATCCAAGGACTGACAGTGCTTGTTTCCAACAGCGATAACAATGTGTCGCCAGTCAGCGACACCGATCTTAAACGCAGTGTGTGGTCTAAGCCAGTGGTCAATGAGAGACGAAAGATTGTCTGTGGAGAATGGCTTTCGATTTCCCATGAATACCATGTGGCAGTAGTTGTGGAACAGCTCATGGTCGTCAGGCCAGCAGGACCTAGCCATGAGACAGAGCAGTGGCCTGACCAGAGTATGATACTGGATGAACAAATCAGCTGTAAATCCATCTAGAGCGTGGGGTATGAGCTGGTCTCTTTGCTGATTGTTTGAGTTCTTAGTGTACTGAGTCACCAATGACACATAGTTGCCAACACCATAGCAGTTCCGAGTGAACGTGGAAGTGTTCCTGAGCAGCATTGAGGTGAGTTCTGTACCTCGAGCTGCTGCACCTTGACTGAGATGAGCGTGAACCATAAGACAGCCCTCAAACTCTGCAGCGCGAGTAAAGTACTGTCTCACTTCTGAAGTCTTGAAGATGCGTTTGCCAAGCGCGACCTCATATATTGTAAGCTGAGTGACCAAGTTCTTGTCCCCTCCTAAGATGTCCAGCAGTGTGTGCTGGTGTGAGGAGAAGGGATTTCTGGAGTCGTCTAGAAAGCATGTTCCTGGTGTCTCGTCCTTGAGCTGGTCTGCAATGGTGTCGTACTTGACTCGAAGACACCATCCGAAGCACAGTGTATTCTGAAAGAGGTCAGTCATATGGGTCTGTAGCTTGGATAGAGACTCTGTCACATAGGAGAGCTTGAACCTGTGGCCATTGTACAGCATCTCTTGGTAATGGTCTCTGTCTGTCCAAAACACTCGTGGCATTGACAAAGACATGTAGGCGAGTGCACTGGCAAAGTGCTGCAGACTCATCAGGCCACTGAACGAAGAGTCGTTATGCTCTGTCACATATGGCTTCACCTGCTCGTATGCAGCCTTGGAGAGACATCCTGTTCTCTTCATGATCTGCACCATCTCGTGCACAGTAGTCAAAAGAATGAGGCGGTTCAGATGTGCGATGGGCTTGGTGACGAGCTTTGGATGCGCAAACTCTCCAGTGGACTTCAATGTTGACAGAGCCAGAAACCGCAGAGTTGGGTCAGGATAGGTGTTGTCAGCTGAGGGATAGAAGTCCTGATGCCAGAGCAACAGGAAAACAGAGTGAAGACAGTCCAGCTTCTCTGTCTCTGCTGTGTTGCCACATGAAAGAAGTGTCTGAAGGCAGTTGAGACTGTCCTGGACGTCGCTGGAGAGGCAGAAGGTGTAGTTGTGTCCTTTTTGAAGCAGAGAAGCAAGCAGGCGAGTTGTCTCAGGGCAGTACTGCTTCAGAGTGTTTTGATGGTCATGCTTGTGCAGAGGCGTGTTGCTGACTCCACTGTTATAGAGAGAAATTATACAAGCAGAGTGAGGGACTGTATAAACTGCTGAGAAAATCAGTGAAAGGGGAGAGAGGCTTACTTTTTGTCTGGGTCAGGACTGTTGAGCTTGCATTGCTCGTTGAAGCCCAAGGTCTCAATTTCCTCTGTTGCCTGGAGAGCGTATGTGTACACGAGATCACTGAGGCCTGGGAACTCCTCGTCCTTTGGAAATGCTGCCAGAGACATGAGCTCTGCTATGTTGTAGCCTGCTGTGTGCTCTGCCCAGCCTGTGCGCTTCAACCAAGCATTCACCAGCCGTGGCGTGGCTGGCTGCAGAGTGGACTCAGTTTGCCAGTCGATTTTCTTCACCATCTCGATGAAGCGCTCCACTTCGTTGGCAGCAGCAGCTGTGGGAACTGGAGTGTCAGCCACGATGCGGAAGTGCTTGGTCTTGCCTCCTGGCTCCAGAACTTGCACATGGACCTTGATCGGACTGGCTCCAGCTCCTGGATGCTCCTTCTTGCAGTGAGTGGCCACCAAGCTATGAGCCAGAGAGGAGAACTCGCAGTGGGAGCACCCATTGGACTCCTGCACTTTGAGTCCCTCCACTCTCTGATGGCCTTCGACGGTGTTGGGAATGATGTGGAACTCATCTCGCAAGTTCATCTCCTTGATGACCCTCCTCTTTGCAGCGGAGTAGACAGAGAGGCTCTGCTTGCTGTGCTGGCTTCTCAGATGGCGAGGCACCTGGCTGACCCGCACTGCGACCATGCAGGTTCTGCAGACAAGCATGTTGAGGACTTTGTTGACATGCATGCCGTACTCTTCAAGCACTGGATGT
>RCHF01003639.1:0-12302 GCA_003987895.1 Neonothopanus nambi | reverse complement strand
TGACGGATTTTGTAATGTTAGTACGAGAATGTCTTGGTACATACTTGGATGATGAAAAACACGGACATATCGCTGCGGGGGGTAATTACATAGCACGACATCACCAATTAGGCATGCTTTGCCCTGATTCTTGGTATCCTTGTGCCAAACTGAGATAGTTACCTTTGAACAACAATGAATGCTTTGTAACTTCCCAAAGAAGGATTCGAGCACTGAAAAGGAACACAATCAGATTGAAGCTACAGAAGCTACCAAGTCATTGGAAGAAGCCGGAGCCGAAGATATGGAAGTACAAGGAGGCAGTAAAAGTCACGCACGGATAGATACGGCACTACCCTCGTAAAAATTAGCTCTGATGTACTTCCACGGTATCATGCGTACTTGCTAGAAAGATAGCAGAGATTAGTGAAATACTTACAGCTAGGGGTTGATGGAATCTGTACCATCTAATCTACCCGAAACCGGCACTGATTTGCTTGTTGCTGTCAAATCACGCGAGGGTACCATAAAAGTCTACCGCCGGCATTCCGTGGGAAAGAAGGAATCGGCGAATAATTTGAAAGTGGCTATATAAGGAGCGGGAGTGCTGTTCATCAACCGATTTGCTCCCTTTCCCCTCTCATCACTCTCATCAACCCTCGAGCTCACTGTTCTCAACGACGAGCAGACTCTTTTCGCCGCCGTTTTTTCCGTTCTTCTCATTCGAATTCTCCATTCAACATGTCCAGCAGTTCGATCTACAACGTGAGTGTTGGCGGAGTTTTAGGCTGATCCCCGGCGGCACGAGGCTAACTTTTCTCTTTCAACCATGTCCCAGCATCGCAGCCTTCAGCCAACTGGCCCTCCCGCCGCTCCCGGTGGCCCACAACATAGTATCACTCGTCTTAACGACTCTTTCGATGCCATTAGAAACGAATTTGATGTCCTTGCCAATGAGGTGTCGGTTGTGCGGAGTCAGCGCGATGACTATGAGAATAAAGGTGTGTTTTTTGGCCTTACTTCTTTTCTCTGCAATATCATATCTAATGCAAAAAAATTTTACAGTCGGTTCGCAAGTCAACGAACTGAATATTATTCGCCAATCTCTGTACGAGCTCGAGGCTCAGCACGGAAAAGTTCGCCAGCAATACGAGGAGGAACTCGCTCGTTTGAGGGCCGAAATTCATGCTTTGCGCCAAGGCGGTCTACCCTCGGGCGCTCCACATTCTGCCGTTGTTGGCCCAGGCTCTGCGGGGCCACCGTCTGCCATCTCAGGCAGCGGTGGCGTACCCCCTTTCAATGACCCGTACTTCAGTCGGGATCGCGATAGAGATCGGGACCGTGAAGCGAGGGAGAGAGACAGAGATCGCGCTGAGCGTGTTGAAAGAGAGAGGGAGCGAGAGCGAGAGCGTGACTCTATGAGGGATCGTGACAGAGATCGTCCTGTGGACACACGGGATCCGAAAAGATTAAAGGCCGAGCGCATTAAAACGGATCGTGCTGGTACTTAGCTCTGTTTTCACATCCTCACACGTTCTTTTCGTCTGATCATTTGCCTTTTCTGTAGATCTATTCAGCCCAAACACCATCCCCAAACTCCCACCTCCCGGATCAGGCTCCGGCCCTTCTGGCTCCTCTTCAGCGCCAGGTATAAATGGTCCTACGGCGGCTGGTCCTGGTTTACCTCCTTCCTCTTCACACGGATCCCAACTTCCACCGTACCCCGCTGGACCTAGCTCAGCCGCCACGTCCCCTCTAATGGATCCACAAAGCACGGGCGCTCTAGTTCCTATCAACACCCCTGCGGGTGGATTTCCTGAAGACATCGACCCCGCAACGGTACCCTCTGAATTTAAAAAGGAGGGCTCAGATTGGTTCGCCATGTTCAACCCCAAGGTGAAGAGATCCTTAGATGTTCAGTTGGTCCATACTCTTATGCACGAAAGGTGAGTATGCTTCGTGGCAATAAGCAATAGCTTTGAGCGCTTACATCACCTCCAGCGTGGTCTGTTGCGTGCGCTTCTCAGCAGACGGGAAGTATCTGGCTACTGGGTGCAACCGCACAGCTCAGATCTATGACACGAAGACGGGTGCAAAGACCTGGTAAGTCTGTGAATTTGTATGGTTTTCTCTCTTTTTTCCCTTCTTTTCTTTTTTTTACGTTTTTCTTTCTTTTACGTTTTTCTTTCTTTTACGTTTTTCTTTCTTTTACGTTTTTCTTTCTTTTACGTTTTTCTTTCTTTTACGTTTTTCTTTCTTTTACGTTTTTCTTTCTTTTACGTTTTTCTTTCTTTTACGTTTTTCTTTCTTTTACGTTTTTCTTTCTTTTACGTTTTTCTTTCTTTTACGTTTTTCTTTCTTTTACGTTTTTCTTTCTTTTACGTTTTTCTTTCTTTTTTCGTATGGTTTACGTCATTTTCCGACTGCCAAGGACGGGTTCTTCTATACTGCTCTTTCTCTCTTTCTCTCTCCTGTTATCCTCATCCAGTCTACTCTCATGGCGAATCCCTGTCTCACGTTTCCCTCCGCAGTGTTCTGGTGGACGAATCCGCAGGTAAAGCTGGCGATCTGTACATTCGCAGCGTCTGCTTCAGCCCGGATGGAAAATACCTCGCCACTGGCGCTGAGGACAAGCAAATTAGGGTACGTTTCTCTTTTCATATTCCTTGGATATCACTGAACTTTTTGTGTGCATCTAGATTTGGGATATCCAAAAGAAGCGCATCCGCAATATCTTCGATGGCCATCAACAAGAAATCTATTCACTTGACTTTTCCCAAGATGGACGACTCATCGTCTCCGGTTCAGGTGACAAGACTGCCCGCATATGGGACATGATGGACGGCACTTCGAAAGTGCTCACCATCAACGATCCTGACTCGCTCAACAATGATGCTGGAGTGACCAGCGTAGCGATAAGCCCGAACGGTCAGTTCGTCGCTGCCGGCAGCCTCGACACTGTGGTTCGGATATGGGATGTCAACTCTGGTGTGCTCGTCGAGCGGTTGAGGGGCCACAGAGACAGTGTGTACAGCGTAGCCTTCACGCCAGATGGCAAGGGGCTGGTTAGTGGAAGCTTGGACAAGACGCTCAAGTACTGGGATGTTGGCAATTTGATGACCGGCGGAGTGAAGAGCCGCAAGGAGGGTGCTAATGGTAGTGGTCCCAGCGGACCTGGTGGGTCTTCGAGTGGGTTAGTGAGGAAAGAAGGTGACAAGCAGAGCCAGTGTACGATGAACTTTACGGGACACAAGGTGCGCGCCTCCCTCACGCTTACTATGATTCTAGCTAATGATGATACGAATAGGATTATGTGCTCTCGGTTGCGGTATCGCATGATGGGCAGTGGGTTGTGTCGGGATCAAAAGACCGAGGTGTGCAGTTCTGGGATTCAAGGACTGCAATTGTACAGTGCATGCTTCAAGGGCACAAGAATTCTGGCGAGTCCTCCTCATCATCTCCCTTCCTCAGCTGTGCTGACTTTCCCTCTCGTTTGTAGTTATCTCTATAGACTTAAGTCCCTCGGGCAGTGTGCTCGCTACGGGAAGTGGTGACTGGCAGGCTCGCATATGTACGTGGTACCTCTTCTGCGCTTCTTTTTCCACAATACTCATATAGCATTGACTCTAGGGAGCTACACGAGCAACTGACGAGAATGACACCGACGACGACAAACAAAACCTTTTGTAACGCCATAATGATCTCGGAAGTGTATCAAGTGCCATGAATATCTTTCTCGCTTCGCTGTCATATACCCCCTTTCTCCTGCTCTGGTATATAACTGCGATAATATCTTCCATCTCCCTCTCGTCTCATCTCATCTCTTGTCGCCATGAAATTGTTGCTCTTCGTCTTGATCTACTACAGTATCTCTAACCTCCCTTGATCTCAAACTTCGAATGTTGTATACAAGCTGAACTGTTTGCGTTGTTCTTTACTCTTTTGTTTTCTTCCCTTTTTCTTTCTAAGTATTCCCTAACACTATCATGCTACGCCCTGAATGTTATGTTTTTACTGCCTCTACGTGATAGTTATGTGCTGTTGTTCATTGGTGCATCTTTGGAGGCAGGAAGGTTACTGTGAGTTTTTGATGCCTTACATAGCATCGCCCACTGTCATTGTCGACGTATGCCATGTCCATGTTGTTAATACATGCTAAGAATTACAATCCAAAATCTTCTGCAGCGCTCCTTCAACAATGTACACCCAAAATCCTAACTGACTATGCACTTAGACCTAGTCTCAGCCTTGTCGCCCGACTCTGGCCGTTCAAGTAGAGATGCTTGACGTTCTCTTCTAGTGTCCATTGCAATCCTAGCAGCAGTTTCAAAGACTTTGTCGACACCTTCTCCTGTGAGCGCGCTACATTCCAGGTAGGGCATACCAAACCGTCTCGCCACTAATTCTGCCTGTAGCAAAATCAAATTTCCAGGTCAGAACCGTACGGTGACAGCGAGTCGTGACACGACGAGCCATTTGGGAGGAACTCGTTACTCACAGATTCTCTAGTCACCTCCCACTGGTCTCCACGACGTAAATCTGACTTCATTCCTACTAGGATCAAAGGTACAGACTTGTTCACGTGTCTGAGTCGCGGGATGAACTGGGAACCATAATATGAACAGTTTCTCGAGTCCAGAGCAGGATTACAAACACGTACCCTCATCGAGATATCGTCAAGTGTTGACTTGGCACCGATACTGAACACCATTATCCCCAGCTCTGCTGCTCGAAGGTCTTGGTCAAGCGGTAAAGGGGGTCCAGCGCATTCTTCCCGATAATGAGGAGGTTCAGCTAGGTCCAACATTATGCTTTTCACAGCGACACTAGTAGGATCTCTATAGGCATGTTGGAGTGCAGGATCGTAGGTCTAGTATCGAATGATGATTGTTTGTAAGATATGAATGAAATCGATTTCGAGGACTTACGTCCGAGTCGATAAATTTCTGCGTTGAGCATCTATGAATCAAAGCCGACTGTCGATTCAGACGAAGACTTCAGCAAAAAAAATTGTCAGGTCCAAATGCAGTGGGGAAACCTGACGAACCTTGCCACATCCACCACTTCCCAACAAGGTGATATTAGGGTCTCCAGAGTACGAGATTCTATCAGAGTTTTGTGTATGCATTTCTGTGCCCCTATTAGTCATTGTTGCCAATGATTGCGAGGGTTTCAAATTCTTAGTAAATAACCCAGATTTCGAATCTGGGGCAGAATATAAATTCATGACATCAACGCCATGCGACTTTCTCAATGAGCTCTATCGTGCTTACTGGAAAGCCTACGTGACCAGAATCGAGTTTCCCTTTCCTCCTCTTTCCTTCGTCCATGTCCAGACTCAGGGCGCTTCTGATGATCATCTGTAATTCACAGTCGAATAAATCGGCGTCAGCCGTATGAAGAGATCATGGACGTAGGATCATGGACTATATTCACCAGCTCGAGTCTGTACAGACACCCAGGGCTTGAGTGCGAGATCAAGATCCGCATTTCCAAAGGATAGATTGTGAAGCGGTGCCACCACCGGCTCAGTACTACTTTCCGGTAATCCAGCTGGGATCGTGGGCGTTTGCATACAGCAAATGAGTTCTATTCCGCAGCCTTGCGAATAGTGATGGTCAAGTATAGGAGCTCCAGAAGGCGGTGCCTGTTCTGTACGCAGTATAAAAAGACCAGATCAATAGAAGCCTTGTCACGTCAGCTGGAAACCTCACAGCATTTCAACAACACCTTAACAGCATTAACACAGCTGGAGAGTTCGTAATGCTTGTCTTTGGTCTGATTGAAGGATGGGAGAAGATGATATGTAAACAACGTCTACGAAGCTTTTTCCAAATAGAAATCAGGAGAGGGCGTGAAAAATCAGCGTGGCAGCTTACCAGTTCCCCGGAAATCTTGTTCTACTGATACTCTGTCGTCTCACATCCAGACTCAATTGAGCTGGTCATAGGCTGGTCGTGTCCAGGTTGTGTCCCGAAGGCAACCAGGAAGGCAACTAGTCGGGGCCGTCTCCGTCCCGAGAGTTTTTATACTCGGACTAGAGCGGCGCTTTATTCTTTGAATTTAATTTCCCGAACGCCACTGTCCACGAGCTGCACGAGCTTGAGACTCCAAGTCTACTACGAAAAATTGCGTTGCACAAAGATATACTGGAGCATTATTCGAGCGTGAACTTAGCATTGTAATAAAGTATTACAAAGTCGCCGGATCCCTAAAACTTCCTAGATACATTTTCCGTCGAAAACACCATATGGATACTAGCTGATAATACAACCAGAGGTGGTAGAGCTTGCACTCGAGCTTGCCTGCTGGGGCGTGGGGGGTCCGCTTCTGGCTGCTTCCATTGCAACCTTAGTTGCTGTCTCAAAGACTTCGCGCACACCTTCACCCGTAAGGGCGCTGCATTCCAGATAAGGAACACCGTACTGTTTTGCTACTGCCTCTCCCTATAATCCTTGAAGGTCAAGACGATTCTATGAGTTAGTTCAATAAACGCGACGCTTACTGTTTCCCTAGATACTTCCACAAGGTCTCCACCGCGCAGATCCGACTTTAGTCCCACTAGAATCATGGGAGCAGATTTATTCACTCGTCTGAGTTGTGGTACGAACTGGAACCAGATCAAACATAGTGAATATTTCATGTGCAGTTGCTAAATTTAAGAAATCTATCACGTACTCGCATCGAAACATTCTGAAGGGTGGATTCGGAGGTGATAGAAAATGCTATTATCGCCAATTCAGCCTTTTGAAGGGCGAAATCCAACAGACTGGCGTATTCCTCTTGACCAGCGGTGTCCGTCAGGTCCAGCAACACACGACTTCCAGCAATGCTAATATCGGCTTTGTAGTACTCTTCAATAGTCGGATCATATGACTATTAGAAAGAAGCATTAGTACAGCATGAGAATTAACATGCAGATACTCGGTCATAAAATATTCTTCCGTACAGGGTAAAATTCTTGCGTAGAAAACCTGAAGAGTAAGCTCGTCTATAAATTGGTACATATACCCAAAAACTAGACGTCAGTCAAGGTGCTCGAAGGGTATGGCAGGCAGACAGAGACCTTGCCACATCCACCACTCCCCACTATAGTGATTTTGAGCTCTCGGGGGTAAGACAACTTTCTGGACGAGAGGTCTTTGATATTAGGAGATTCTTCCCTTTCTCTAAGGTTCACTGATTGCAAGGACGTTTGCTCAGTGACAGAAGAGAGTCCCGATTCTGGACAGCATACATTTCATCAGTCCAATCCTCCCAACGAGAACTGGTTCGCTTACTGGAGAAGATACGACGCCGAGACCAGGGTCGCTTTCTTTTCGACTCTTCTTTCTGGCTTTTACTATGTGCAACTGGCTCAATTTTCTGATTATCTGCGCTCCATTCCGTTAGAATGGAAACTTGAAGAAACATTGAGAAGAATATCACCTTTAGGCATAGGCTGAGACGCTACAGAAATTGTAGATCCACTTCCTGTGAGGTTTGCATTTCCAGACGATGGGCTACTGAGCGAGGTTTCAGGATCATTGGTGCTGGTCTCCAATTCTTGTACCTCCGTATTTGGGATCGCAGCCACAGGGAACATCTCACGATTCTGATCTAGCGGTGATGTTTGGCTGGAATCGCCAGAACGCGCACTGAGCGAATTGCGAGAGGGATTCGCAGAATTCGCACTCAGAGCCGCCAGTAAATTCGCAGAATCCGCACTCAGAGCCGCCAGTAAATCCGCATAATGTCCATCGTCACGGTCACCTAATTGGATACTTGATGAGATGATATTGGATATCTCTTGAAACTCAGGCCTTTGATGATAATCCTGCGCCCAGCTTCGCTCGAGTAAGTTCCACATGTTATCTGTAAGACCTCTTTGTACGATATGAGGTTCATCAGGCCGCTCGGGTCGTACGCCATGGTCTATAATAGAAGAGCGTAGATCCTCTTCAGGAAGGTATTGAAAGGGCGCCTCGTCACAGAAGATCTAATCAGGTTTAGTACACGGAATAGGTATACCAATTGCCTAGAACTAACCTGATACGCGCTCATACCCCAAGCATAAACATCTGTCTTAAAGTTGTTCTTGCCTCGAAGAAGTCGCTCGGGAGCCATGAAAGCCTTTGTACCAGGAATTCGTACCGTTGTGTAATTCACATCAGCACTAGTTTGGGTAGTCAAAGATGTCTTAACCCTCGAAAGACCAAAATCTGCAATCCTGGCTCGGTGTGAATCGTCAATAAGGACATTGGCCTCCGCCAAGGTTAGCTGTATCGTATCGAGAATGAACATGAAAGCTTACAGGCTTCAGGTCTCCATGCACGACTTTCTCAGCATGAAGGAATTGCATCCCCAGTGATATCTGGTAACACTATGAAGACACGCACAGTCAATATGATGACGATCGTTTTTGAAGCTTATACTACGCACCAATTTTAACCTGTTACAATCCGGAAATTGTGATATATACTGCACGACATTGCCATATTGATATAGCTCTGAGACGATGAGTGGAGGGTGCGAGTCGATGCAAGCGCGGAAAAAAGAAGCAACATGAGGATGTTGCATTTTTCGCCATATTTCAATCTCCCGGATGAGTGTCTGTGTACGTGCTTTAGCTGAAACGGCATCGTGGGTAGGGTTCTTCAATTGAGCATACCTGCCGTGGGGTACCTCTAGCAAGCTTCTTCACTGCTACCCTAGAGCCATTCCACCGACCAGAATGAACGGTCCCAAAAGCACCAGATCCAATCACTTCGCCTTCAACAAAGATTTCCAACGAGGAAATGGCCCATTCATATGACGGCTGAACGATATTATAACTACTCTTGCGAAGTAATTGGAGGCTGTCTTCCGCAAACTTCTCCTGTACACTATCAGTGACACCCCGCTTCAAGGTCTTATCAGTATACCCATTATTAGTATTTAAATCTATCCGGACTCGGCAACACGTACATTCTGAAGGCCGCGTATAGCTTCCATGATTTGATCTGTCCTCAAGTCAAGGTTAGTCAGAATGTCGACGTCATTTCTCAGTAGCTGTGTTAGAGTAGCATTCAGTTGAGCTTGATCCCTGACACGGGCGTCCTCGTGTTCCTCAAAGATAAAGATCAATGATGTTGCAGCTTCCACCTATGCGAGAGCTGGTATCAGACAAGATTTCCGCAGCACATTCAGTGAATTCAAGCTGGACGTTTGCACGTACATGAAATAGTTCCAAACATCCGTCGAGGTCACTATGAGCATTCCGAACGGAATCGGAAATCTCGTGGCGCTGAAATAAGCGTTGGAGAGGTGTCTTGCGAGATATCTCTACCATACAGAGATGTATCTTCTCGAGTGAACTACAAGTCGTACAATCAGTGAAAAACGCTATGATTATGATGATGAAAACGCCTACGTTCGAAACCGAAGAAGAGCCGCAGAATAGGTACCAGCACTGATAATGCCATTGCAGCAGCCATCGTGGATATGCACATACAAGTTCAGGCACCTGTGTAGCAGATAGCTGCACTGATATGTATTGTCCTCGACCTTCTCGAGCGCCGCGATGATCAAGTCAAGAATTGCTTTAGCAGGACTAAGAAAGGGAATGACATCGCCGAGAGAACCAAAGAGTTCCACAACCTCATTCCCTTTTACTGGCGCCATGATAGTGCACAGCGAAAGAACCGTTCAAATGTCTTCATTGACAGCAGTCCACCATTTTATGGGTTCAATTAGCGCTCGAATTCGAAGGAGGCAGTGCCTTCATCGTGTATCAATAGAAGCTGAAGCTTCTCAAAATGGCTGGACAACTCACAATGTGCCTCTTGGGCGTCTGGTGAACCATGCTGATTCAGAGCTGCTTGGACGACACTGCATGTATGAGTACATTTGAACCGCGTTCCGCGTTAACGTTTGAACGATGAAATTGTTGTGCAAAGATGCTGATTATGTAATACTACTTGTGTTTCTCTCGACGCTCGTGTTGTTGCTCGCGTTCCTCTCTGAAAAGAAATGCTTTTGGCAGATGCTTCCTGAATCCTGTTTCACCACAAAGACTCAATAAATAGTTGCGTTTTCCGACAATTTTTTGACGAACCAGCGAGTATCATAGGCGGCGCGAGTTCGGTTCATAATGCCGCATTGCCAATACTGCTGACTGGTAGTCGTTGGTCTTCGCGAGCCTCAGACAGTCCTGGGCGCAGCCTTCGCGCTAGAAAACAGTATTTTCAGTAGCCTTGTCCTGTTAAATCTTCAAGTTATTCGAGTTGCGAGCTGTTAAAAAGGGTATCGATTTTTGGAGGGGTCGAGTGAGGTTGAGTGCCGGGTCTGTCAGCCTCGGCCGACGATAGAAATGGCAAAACTGGACCTTCGCGGGTCTCAGCATCGTGCTGGTAGCCCTTGTCCTCAAAAGTATGTACCGCCATTGGTCAATTCTTGACGCATCCGTGCTAACGGATGTAGCTGTGTGAAGATCTTGCCAATCGCGACATGTCCTTGACCTCACCATCAAGTTTCCCAATTTCAAACCTCATCATCATATGTCGGCGCCCAGAGGTCGGGTTTAAATGCTGCCGGGAACAAATAAATATTCTTAAGGTCATGAGCCAATGGTCTGTGGGTATATACGCTCCTTGTAGCTCCTCTCAATTCAACCGTTACCATCATGTCCTCTCAGCAGCTTCACCGCAACCCCCCTTTCCGAGCTGAGCAGCTTGGTTCTCTCAAGCGCCCCCAGGCTCTCCTCGACAAGCGTAAAGCCGTCGTCAAAGGTGAAGCCTCTGTCGAGGAACTCCTTCCTGTTGAGAATGCTGCGATCCAGGACATCGTCGCCAAGCAGAAGGAGTGGGGATATAGAGCAATTACCGATGGAGAGTACCGGTGCGTATGTTTATTCGTCTTATCCATTGTCAATCGATTGACCCCTGTTTTTTCGTAGTCGGCATATGTTCTGGGGCACCTTCTTCCCTAGCCTTTCGGGCATGAAAGAAGTCTCCAACCCTTCCATCTCCATGTTCCGCACTTACGTCCCCGACATGGCCGCCTTTCTAGAGACTCAGCATATCCCCGGAGAGACCGTTATCTGTGTCGGCAAAATCGAGCACACGGGCAAGAGCTCCTATATCGATCAGTTCGAGTACCTGAAAACCATCGTTCCGGAGGAGAGATGGGGTGAGATCAAGCTCACCCTCGCGGCGCCGAATTGGTACCACCTGAGGTATAAGGAGGGACAGGCATACCCTGCGGACGTGTACGCGAGCGACGCGGAGTATTTCGCTGATATCGCAAAGGCGTATCAGGTGGAGTTGGACATCTTGTACAAGGCAGGATTGAGGAACGTACAATACGATGATCCGAACTTGGCTTGTGAGTCCGACGATTCATTATTTTTTCTTCCGTAAATTGAGGATCCACGAATCGCCCTAGATTTCTGTTCCGAGAAGATGCTTCAAGGCTGGAAAGAGGATTCGTTGAACAAGAATACCGCTGACGAGACTCTCGATCTATATATCAAGCTCTACAACGATTGCATCTCCAAGGTACCGGCGGACATGCACATCGGCGTCCATCTCTGCAGAGGCATGTACTTTATCCGATGCTGCCTTCACTACACTATTCTAATGTCCTTCTTCTAGGTAACTTTGTTGGCTCCCGCCACTTCTCCGAAGGCGGCTACGACGCCATCGCCATTAAACTCTTCCAAACCCTTAATATGTCCACCTACTACCTCGAATACGACACCCCTCGTGCAGGCTCCTTCACACCCCTCGCCTACCTCCCTCCGCACAAAAATGTCATTCTCGGTGTCGTGACGTCGAAATTCCCCGAGCTCGAAGACAAAGAGCTGGTTAAGGCACGAGTGTACGAGGCTGCTGATGTCGTTGCAAAGGGGTGCGGACAGACGAGAGAAGAGGCGTTGAAGAGGCTAGGAGTCAGCCCGCAATGTGGGTTTGCGAGTCATGAGGAGGGTAATTTGATTGATATCTCGGGAATGGAGAAGAAGCTCAAGTTGGTGAGAGAGATTGCGGATGAGATCTGGCCTGGGGAACCTTGAACACAGGAAGGTTGTCGAGTATGTTTCGGGGGGTTGGTGGTCGGGGTGGCGGGTTGTACGACAGTGGAAATGAATCTGATGTCAATACGGTTTGCATCTGTATTTCCCGTGTAACTATTTATGATCATGTATGATCTTCCTGTGTACGGCTTCAAGATATCCAACTGTGCCAGTGTTTTTGTCAGCGTTTGCATTTGTCTCTCATTCATTTGCCTCAAGCAACATTGTTTGTTCACATTGGGTCAGAAATTCGTGATGATAGCTGTAAGTGAAGTGAGAATTGTATATATAA
>RCHF01003637.1:0-19843 GCA_003987895.1 Neonothopanus nambi | reverse complement strand
CTACTGGGGGAGGAGGAGGAAATAGCACCCGAGGCAGATTGGACAGAGGGGCGGAAGGAGAGCCGCCGGGGGAAGAAGAGGAGGAAATGAACCACGGCCAATCTACATCTTCACCCACACAACGTACTCCACGACAGCCCACTCCGAACATTTCTCAGTGTTGGATTTTTCCCCTAATCACGATGAAGCGAGTTAGGCCCGGGGCACCACAATGTAGCTGAGCAGCAGGGTTTTCTTCATCCTACACGTCCCTTTTTCTTCAGGGTTTGGCCACAGCAATAACCATACACCTTCACTAAATGCGTCGCTGCATCATCGCTCCACACACCACCAGACACGTCGAACGGGTTGGAATTGGGCATACGATACGATATACTACTAGTATACGACACCCTCACTACGATGCTGATGTTTGGGATCAGTGGGATAGACAGGTGAGGAGGGGATAGATCTTTCTGTTCGTTTTTCTTTTCACCTTTTCTGAGTCTGATGATTGGATTATAGATATAGAAACGAGAACATTACGAACAGCAAGGTACACCGTTACCGTCTCAATACGCTTCGATTACAGGTCTTTCTCCACCTCCCCTACCACCACCTCCTACATACCAGCAAACGTTGTTTCAACCATCTCGACCTCCGACCGCCTACATCCACGTCTGCCAATTCAGCAAGCTCATCCAATCTAAATACAAATACAAATACGACAACGACGCCATCAACAACTTCGATGGACACAGCTAATGAATTTAGCACCAGGTTTTATCGTTCGATAGGGATTCCTACCCTTTTTCAAGCGAAGATTCAGGCGCAGGCGCAGGCTCGGGTTGCTGCTGTGGAAGCGGGGATGGGGGCCAGTCATTCACTGGGGACCGGGAGAGGTGGGACTCCGTGGGAGGAGGTCAGAGAGGATCGAATGAGGAGATTGAACCTAGTTTGAGTCTTGGAAATGGGAAGGTGGATGGGTAACGGGCAGGGGATGTTGAAGATTTTACTTTCTCCTCACAATTCGCAGCAACCTGCCCATTTTTTCTTTCCATTTTCATTTCGCTTTTCCTTTGGTATGCAATCGTCCTTCCCCTCCTCTTCCCTCCTCTTACTACCTTTTCCATTTATTTATTTTTTAATTTTTTTCTTTCCTCCACTATTCTACTGCTCACATCTCTCGCTCTCTGAGCTTTGAATAAAATAGGCAGATACACGTGTATACTTAGCGTCATTGAAACTTAAATGCATATTGAATCATGATCAATGTTTTTCATTAGTACTAGTATTAATCTATATAATGAGACTTGACTAGATGTTATGGTAACTACACCATTATCTACACTCCACGCGTCCCTCCAACGACACCACCTTCTCACCGCACCTCTAACCATTCCCTGTTCCCGCTCCCTCAACCACCTTTCCCCATTCCCACTCTCCCCGGTCCCATACCTCTCCTCATCCTCTCTCCCCATTCCCAACCGAAGACCTAAATCCCCCTACACCCACTCCTAACCCAACCCAATCCCATACCACCCACCACAAACAAACTCTCCATCCTCATTTATCCCCGTCTGCGAACAAAAACTTTTGGCAATCCCTTTATCACGAGAGAGTAAGAAGGAAGATTGCATTTGTGGTTTTGTGTAGAGGGTTATCGGGTGCTGGCGTTGTCTTTGTTGCCGTCCTTGTTCGTGTTGCCACCGTTGCTGTTGTCGTTGACATCGACGTTCTCGATCTCCTTCCTTCCTCTTCACACCCTCTTCCTCTTCCTCCCCCACCCTATCCATTCTCCTCCAACCCGCCTCGAACTCTGCTCTATCACCCATGCCCATGCTTCCAATCGATAAAAGCTCGCCGGAGATTCGAACTCGACTGCATATTGAGATTGGGTATTCAACATTCGGCCCTGATTCGGCTATCGTTTGGATGATGGGTTCTACTTCAATCGTTCGTCGAGTACCAGGGGAGTTGATAAACAGGGTTTGGAGGAATGGGAGGGAGGATAGGTCGAGGGCTAGATAGTATATATGACAGGCAGTCAGCAAAAAACTAAGAAAGAAATAACGAGAACGAGAACAGGGACGGGGACGGGGACGGGGAAGAAAACGCCAACGCACCTGGAATAATCCTATCCATAGAATGTAAAACCCTTGTGAAAGCCGGTTATCGCGTACAAGATGTCGATTAAGACATAATGCTTTGACGAGGGAGTTATCTTCATCGCGGGTCTGAGAGGCCGGGGAGAGAATTCATCGATGACGACGACACTGACATCATTAAAAAGCTTCGTCGAGGACACCTGAGTAGCTTATGTATAAGCTTCGAAGTCGTTTAAGAAGTGATGGTCTGGAAGAAAAGGCGGAGACGGAGAAGATGTCAGATTCAGTGGAATCGGTGGAGGAATACACCTCGGATGTTGAGATGTTGGAGGGAGTCAAGGGGGTAGAGAGTGTGGAGTAGGTCGAGGCAATTGTTTGGGGATGAAGGTGGGTATATAGAATTGTCGTCATCTTCATCGTCCAGTGGTAGAATGAGAATGTTCGGGTAAAGGTATTTGACAAAGAGCAGACCACTCCAGTTCGAGAGACGTTAATGTTTCTTCAACGAACACAAACTCAAATAGTCGAGTTATCGAGTGTCAATGTTTAGGCTGAATGACTTGAAGTCCTAACCAACGTAATCTCTTCCCTCGAATGCGTAGTCTTTCAAAGAGCTTATGTTGCCATGGCGAGCCTGATGCGTTGGGAGACGAGAAGGTGAACGTGTACCTAAGGTGTCAAACTTCATTTTGCCGACCCAGACGCGAGAAGAGGGTAAAATCCCCTCACATAGGCTTCAGACCTTCAAAGCACGAGGACAATAGGAAAGGGAACGGGTGCTGGGAACGGTTCTGGTGACGTGTTGGTTCCAGACCAGGGTTAGGGTAGAAACCGGGGTCAGGGCATGGATGGAGAGTCTACGATAGAAGGCGAGGGTGAGGGTGAAGGTGTTCATACAAAACTCATCTAATTCCAAGGCTGAAGCCAACGCTGGTGATGTAGATTCGGAGGCGGGTGGAGATGCGAATGCATATAGTGAAGTGGAGGGGGAAAAGGCGCCAAAACGTCGAACGAAGACGAAGATAAAGATGATGGTAAGATAAAGGCATGACGCAGAAGATGAAACTCATCCCGAAGGAAGGGATAGACAGGGAAGGCGCAGGAGGTGATTTATCACCCACGTCCATGTCTACATAGATAGCGCGTACAAACCCTTTGACATTCCCTTCTTCTACCCCCTCTGGCCACACAGGGAGATAAACAGGGAGGGAAGGTAACGCTAGTGCCAATGCCAATACACCATATAGACGTATTCGAGCTATCGCAATGCCTCTTATGCAGGGGAAGGTGTTGAGTGGGGGAGAGGCAAGAAGAGGAGGGTGAGAGAGGAGAGGAAGAAGCGAGCGGAGGACAGGAAGGGATGGGCAGGATGATGCCGAGAATGGGGAGAAAGACAGTAAAAGGGAAGATGTGAAGGAGGATGGAGCAGGGGGAGTGTGGGCTGGAGGGTGAAGAGATGGAGATGACACGGAGACAGAAAGACCGAATGAGATGAAGAGGAGTGGGAGTAGGAGCTTGAGGCGAGGAAGGGGTGATGACGACGACAACGGGAAGGCGAGACAACAAGAAAGACAGGGTATCGGAATCTGTCATGAATACAAGTGTTGGGGATGTAGGTACCCAGGAGGATGAACTTCGTATCCTTTACACGGCTACCGGAACTAGAAGCGTTTTCAATGCCCCTACCACCACCACCACCACCACCACCACCGTTCTCATTGCTCACGGTACGCTGGAAACGGACACAGGCACGAATACCAAAGCCGAACAAGGTCAAGCTAGTGGCGATTGGTCATTCCCACTCGAAGAAAGTGAAAGAGTGTTCAGATTTAGTGACACACATGTTAGCCCCACAGCATCCCCAAGAGACGTAGAGGGGAGTGTTGGCGCATGGGAAGACTACGAGTATGATCATGTGCGTGAATACGACCGCTTACACCCCATGACATACCATCTCAGCCTCGGAATCCAACTGTGGGGTGACGTCGATTGGGAATGTACCGCTTGCGCATATGTTCAAGAGGCTGTTGTCAGAGCCTGCGTCTGAGTCGGGGGTACTGTATCCTTACGCATATGCAAGGAAAGGGAGAAGAGGAGATGGATGGGGATGGGGATGGGGGAATCGAGTACAACAGGTGAGACTGGAGGCAGAGGTGGCGTGAGTGCGATGGGTGTTGGGACTATTGGCGAGATGGAAATCAAGATGAATGGGTAGGGGGTGGGACAGATGGTTCAGACTAAGATGACGAACGAAGCTCCATGAGCTCCCGCTACTACCATTGGAGCTGTTGCTCAGGGCAGCGCCGCCGCTTCCTTTCCAATGCACCTGCATTCGTTCTCTACTTCAACCGCTGTTGCTCCTAGTGAAGGAGACATGCTTCGGCCCGGTAGTGATGTAGACAAACATCGACAACGACAGGAGGGATGTGAGACAACTAAACATGGCTTCATGATACCCTCCGTTGATGATCTAGCTAAAGAACTATTAAGCATAATCACTTCAATCGTATCCTATGAGCAGCGAGACTTACTCAAAGATAGTTACATTTGTTAGGGAAAGTATCACCGTATGCATCCTTTTCTCTCGCTCGGGCACTGGATAGAATTCTGGATAATGCTCAAATGGATGAATGAACTTATAGAAGGGCAATGGAGAGTAGACAGCGTGAAATAATGTTCACCTTTCAAAGCCAATTATAGTGATATTTCATTCTCCCTGCTTGAGCGTAGTGGAGGTAGCCTTTGGCATTCCAGCCTGGAAGAGGCATTCGGAGACTCGGCAAACAAACACCAGATCCTGGTGTCATGGAGGTATCGTACGCAGGATAGAATCGTACGTGGGATATAATTTAGAATGGGAAGGCTACAAGAAGTTGATGTTGGAGAAACAGTCGGAGCTAGAGAAAACTGAGAACGAAACCATAACTTCAAAGTCGAAGGGGGAAAGGTCCCTAACCCTAAATTCATTCCACCACAACGTTCTCAGGTTTACTGCCATCGTCAGGCCATCGTCGTAGACTTTTGTGCAAATACATTCTCTCAAAAGTATTTTGTAAACGCAGATTCGACAGTACAGCATAACATATGGTTAGCACCTGCTAATGCTTCTCGTTGGAGGGCCAACCCCGCCAAAGCTTGTCTTATGAGGGCCGTGGACACAGTGTTCTTGTTGCTCTCAGGCTTTTTCATGCATCAAATATGCAGTATGGGAAGAGAAAAAAATAGCCTGAGTATGGTATGTACGCTTCCTGGAAATATCAATTTCTTCTCTGATAGATAATCGCAGGCTTGTAAACAGAACAATGCTCAATGCATCTGAGGATAGATCGAGGACAAACTCTCGCAGCATCTGCAAGTCCAGTCCTTCAGCTTCTCATTCATTTTCGTATCGTACACGACAATTTCTAGCGTGAACTTTGTAATGAACTTGACCTGGTCGAGTTAACGTTGATGCAAGTCTCTGTGTTCTTCATAGGACGAAGAGTGCGGTAAAAGTTTTTCTCTTTCAAGGTGCGTCATGATTCTTTCTGCGCAATAATTCTGTCTAAGGCCACCCCGTTTTCATAAAGGACAAATACCATCTTCTCCTTCTTGTTGGTCTTTCATGAATCATGAATAAACCTGTGGAACGTCATTCTGCATCAGCGCAGCCAGCTCTAACTTCCAAGACGAGGTTTTTGATAATATACCAAGTCGTACCAGGTCTGTTCAATAGAGTGCAGTGACGTGCTCTATCTCGGGAATATCTTCATCTAGTTTAATCCTCACTATGTGTCACATTGTCCGGCCTGCGCACTCTCCAACCCAGAGAATGTTTTGTTGGGGAATTATTCACTCACTCTATATGCACCTTCACGAAATCCTATCTACATCTACACTTCTTCCTGACCACTCAGCACTAAACTCTGCTTCTCAGCATCTCTTTGCTCCCATCTCTTGTGATTCTGAGCTTTACCAGTGTTCGTTCTCTCTCGACTTTGGGTATCGTTCCCCGCACTTTGCTGTACCCACAAGACTACCTAGCACCCCCCCTTCTCTGCTTTCTCCTAGATCTTCTCGATACATTCAGCATCACGTCGCGGTGAAGAAACACGATCCTCACATCAAACACCACAAATGGGCCGTGTAAAATAGGCTTCCGCTGTTAATCACTTCGGAAGGCGGGTTTCCAGGGCCAGTTTCTGATCTACCACCACTGGATGACGGCGAAGTCAAACGCAGAAGAAGATATTCGGTGCTTTTGTGAAGGCTTCAAGTGCTATCCAGTGACATTTTGGAGGGGTTGGACGGGACGGAGATAGGTATTGCGGGAGATGGGAGATGGGAAATATACTTCTTGCTGTCTCCGACTTCACAGGAACGATCCATGTTGTAATACAGATGATCATAATTAGTTCTACTATGTACATTGTCATGCCAATGCTAGGTCAAGTCAAGACTTGGATCCACTCATGCACTGCAAGTAGTGCTGAATATGAAGTGTTTGTTGTTGGAAGTGAGATGAATATGTATCCTATGAATCATGACTTGATCTCAGTTGTTCTTTTCAATGTGACATTGACACTGATATACATCCTGGTGTTCAGAAATGGAACTTGAAGGTGTGGCACTACCATCTCAGATTCCATCTATTGTTGCAGTCACAGCCTTGAAAAAACTCTTGCTGTATGTTGTCTGGTAGGGGCAGAAAGGAGGGGGCCAAGAATGGAAAGTGGGATTTTAGAGAGGAGGAGGGAAATGGAGAGTTGATGGCATAGAACAAATCTCACCTTTCAAAGCTGATGATGGCAAATTGATGCTTGATTATCAAGTCCTGCTTTAAATGAGTTTCATGGCCAGTGACACTTGATTTCAGAGCTAGCTCATGATAATCAGCTTTAAAGTTTATACAGGGTTGTTGCATGTCATGCATTGTAAGACACATGACAACTAAGAGACAGGTGATGTTTGTTAGACCATGTCTTCAAGTTACATCCAAACTGTGATCTTATAGAAGGGAAATGAGCTGAGCAGGCATCATGATCAGAAAAATGTCTAGTAGTATCAGTCACCCAGTGATACCATGTTGTTATGATTGAATTATGACTATATGCTTTCTTTGCAAGAATCATAATCACAGCTGAGTTTGCATATACACCTTATGTAAATGAAGCCTGTCTTGCATTAGTTGATTTAGACATTACTAGAAAAAATCACAAGTTAGATCTAGGTGACATGCTAATCACATCTTAGGACAGTTCTATTATTAACATATACTTGTACAAGAATCATAAGGGTTTGTCTTGTGTCAAACAATCAACCCATGTCATATCTATACTGTATCTATCTCATCTGTACTGTGTCAATCAATCCTTAACTGTGATAGAGGATACAAGATGGATATATAAGCAAAGTATTTGCAGGCTGCAGTAGCACCAGAAATTCTTCCACCTCCTACACAAACACACAAGCTGCACACTTTTGCTTTTATTTCCCCTCTCAATAACAATGACTCTAGGAGAGAATGCTTTACTTCAAGTAGTTGGCAGTCATGCTATTGAGAATACTGTACTTTTGATAGGATATGCATTAGGATATGGTAAGATAAGCATGTCATTCTCATTCTTCAGTTAACCTCTGTGATTATTCCTTATGATACAGCTGTCTTCTGTCCTCTGGCATTTTTGTCTTTCAAAGTTCTTTTGTATGTATCTTTTTAGTTACCACTTTACATAATAGTTGGACTCACTTTTTGATCCTGGTTTAGAAATAAGGGACTCAAAACCAAGGCTCAGAAAACCTTGTTGGGCTTGACAATGTTTCTTCTCCTTTCATTCACTCTGGATGTTGCTGAAGCTGTTGGACAAGTATTCTTACTAACAGAGGAGGCACTGATCAAGAATATTTCACTTTCTTTGGAAGATCGTATCATGCAGGCTAATAACCTTGATCAGCCACTCATGCTTCTAAGCAACTGGCCACTTACTCTCAATGTAAGTTGAGCATCTTCATTGTCCTCTGTATTGTTTCATTGGTTTTTCATGGTATAGATCCTTCTTGGTGACATGACTATTGTCTGGAGAGCCTGGGTAATGTGGCCAGGAAATCCATATGTCAAGTTCTGCCTAATCTTGTCTATGCTAGCCAACATAGGTCAGTTTTCATATTACTATTCTCATGGCTGTGAGGATCTTACAAAATGTACCCTCTAGCTATAAATGTTGTAGATACTTCTCTAGTCAATTCTCAGGTGGAGAGTCAAATTTTTAGTGGACTCAATATAGCAAGCTACTTTATCAGCTTTGGAGTAAACATTCTAGGCACTGGATTAGTTTCTCTGAAAGCTTGGTCTGTCTTCACTCAATCATATTTATATAAAGTGAGTGTTTGATGAATGTATTCAGGTTGTATCACAGAACCTTGGGAAGACACAAGAAGACTGAGGTTCAGAAGATCCTCCTACTTTTAGTAGAGTCAGGGTCTATCTATGCTTTTATCCAGGTATGACTCCTTGTGTTTCTTACTGTCACAAAAATTGACTTAAAACATGCTTTGAGTAGTTGATGAACATAATAATGTTCCTTATTATCTCACAATTATCTGAATCTGCTGCAACAAATCTTCCCTCCCAAGTGATTCAGAACATAGTAGGTGTTATTTTTGATAGTTCATCAGTAAGTATACAACTCCCTCTTGTTTAGTTACACAGGCCACAGTTGTATATTGACTACTACTTCTTATAGGCAATATATCCTCTTGCAGTCATTGTACTTGTGAATCTGAAAAAGTCTGTGGTGGAGGAGACAATGTCAGAGGTCTTGACTAGCCCACCATCAGGAAAGTATAAAGCAGAAATGCCTGAAAGCAGGATTTCTCCAAGCCAGCAAGCTACTGAGATAGACATGACAGGTCATTCTGTTGATGACCAAGCTGAAGAGCATGATAGGTTGGAGGTTGTGCCTTTGGGAAAAGAGATTGTTGAGGAGAAATAGTAAGATTAAATTGAGAACCACAAGGCCATTCTATGGTTTCTGTACTCTTCTTTTGTCATATTTTTCTAAATCTTGATTTTGTAAAATTTGATGCTATTAGTTGAAAAAGACAATCTGAATAAACTTTCTTCAACCATGCTAAGCCTTGTAGCATTTGCAAATGTAGCATTTATAGATTTAAATTGATCACTTAACCAAAGTTCTGGGTATACTAAAAAGCCATACAAAATAGGAAAATACATGATGATAGCCTGAGCTGACACACAAGAAATTTATGAAACCTCTACTCCCCATGAAGAGACTAAGAACAGCCTCTCCTTATTTAACATTTGGGATACTACATCATTACTGCCTGTTCCTCATTAACAGTTAGATGAGATGCTAAATGTAAAGTGAGCCTGACTAGAAATAGGAGATAATTAATTTGACAAGTTACCATGTGTAAGTTGTAMTAGTTCCAGAGCTGGTTCTGTATTCTGCTCTTTGTTGCCCTCCAAGTGAGAACATGACATTTCTGAGATTGTTTCCTCTACTACTGATTTCCTAGTCTTGACAAGAACAATGACTACTAGAAGGTAAATGACCTATAGAAAATATAGTTAACATAATGCCTTGGCAATGAAGTGAGATAACCATACAGAAGCAGCCTCAAATATTTCACTTAGAATGCTGCTAACAAACTGAGAAGTGTCACTTCCTGATGAAGCCTCAGGTAACTGTGACATTGTCAACAGTGTTACTAGATATGTAAACTAACCAAGGACATTAGTATCAATCCTAATAAAGTGAATATGAGAACTCAACCTGAACCATGCCATAGATCAGCCCAGACTCTATAAGAAGAGTAAGGACTTTTTGAGTATCTGTTCTTTTATATCTCTTTCCCTTTCTCCAGAACCTGTAGCATGCTTCATGAATGAAAACACATGACAGAAGTTATTTCAATGAGTCAAAACTAACCCAGATTTTAGGTAAATAAGTCCTGTGCCTACAAAGTTCACTGAAAAACTGAGGAAAATGCAGGCTATGTTGGTGCTGCTAACAATGGATGCAGATGTGCCTGAAGTAACCACAATAGCAGTAGTAATATTCATTGCTATATGTTTCTTACTGCTCAGCCTGAATACAATTACTATGGATAGTGTGATGTCTGTCTCACCTGTATTTCCTAGCATCAGGAGAATAAGACATATTTTCACACTGATATTCCCTGGCCACATAACCCAGGCACACCAGGCAACAGTTGAATCACCTAGAAGGAGCTTGGTTAAGTCAATTTAAATGCAATATGTAATGTATGAATTACAAAAAGAGACACCAACTCACACTAAGTGTCAGAGAGATATTTTCAAGTTGAACTACCAATTGTTCCCTATTGATTTGTTTGATAATCTGGCTCTTTGAAGGAAAGGAGATATAGATTGCAAGACTCTCTTTCAAGATCAGCATATAGTCACTGAGGGTACTGGCTACATCCCAGGTATATGAGAGAGATAGGATGATTGTCAAACTAAGGAGTATCTTCTGTGCCTTGCTTTTTAACCCTTGGTTCCTGTATTATCTCAGCCTTAGTGAATATCCTTTAGAAACAGAAACATAGTAGAAGACTTACATTAAGACCTTCAATGATATCATTGCTAGAGGAATCATGATACCTGTTGGCATGAAGGGTAGACCATAAATGAATTAATGAATAGGTGCTGCATGGTCTCACCATATGATAGTACCACCACTGCTAAACCAAGTGTATTAAAGACAAGAAGGTGGCCAAGCTCTTGAAGCATAGCATCATCTGAGTCATTTGATGTCATGATAAAGGTCCAACTCTAAGCCTTACAGCTGAGAGGTGGGCTCAGGCTGTCCTGTGTTGGGGTTCTGTCAATATCTCATCTGAGTCTTTATTGAGTTTATATATTCATGGCACATTCTGAAATCAGAGTGTTCTCGAAGCAATTCCAGTTGGTCTCAGGCTAGCAGGATACCATGAGAAATGGAAAATGGATGATATGATGGATTTATCATTTCAAGAAGTGGTCATGGGATGATATTTGTACTGTATTGGACAGTCTCGATTCAATGATGAATTCTGAATTTTGAAATCATTGGCTGACTGCTGACAAGATCCAACCAAGCTGCTTTTCAGAATTTGTTGTTGTTCTCTGTCTTATGATTGAAAAGTTGATATCATGTCCATGTCTGTTCTTTGTAGCAACCTCACTTCCGAGTCCTATGCTTAGTATTGTATCTGATTGTGTCAGTGCAAACTTGTCACTGGTATAATGGAAGTGACAACAAGAATGAATAGTAAGCATGTGTTCTCATTAACAATCTCACACTTGTCAATGTGTACTAGTCAGTCCCCTGCCAGAGGTGCTCTCAGGCTTAACAATTTTCCTACTACATACATCTCATGATGCAAATCTCTTCTTTTCCTGTACATGTGTCATCTTTGGGCCCAGTCAATTCCATTTCATTCCTATCGTCAATCCTTGTTCCTGTCCCTTTTCATATTCACAAGAGCATTCTTGAATCTTATTATCATTTGCCATTCAAGTTGAACGTTCAACATTCAAAATGTCACTTTCACATACTATGCTTCCATTCAAGCTACTGTATCGCAACCCACAATCGGATCCTGCATGTGACTTCAACCACCCATCAAGGGCCCGGGGTCGAAATGTATAGTCTTGTGGTGTAGTTGACCCGGAGGGAGATGGATATGGACACACTCCTACTCCTACTTTCATCCCTAGAACAGTCGGGCGTTGGGACTAAGGGCCAAGGGAATCCCACATGTGACTCTTGACAAAGGAAAGGACGAAGGAAAATAATTGACAATGAATTTGGGTGGTGATGCTACGTAGTCAAACCAATTAGTAATATAGTATGGACATAACAGCCTGAGAAATGCAGAAAAAAAGGAAAGAGATGTAGGGGAATCATGTGTATCGCACTGCAGCCCATGATCGTACCCTGTGTGTAACTCCATAACTCCAACCCAACCATCTTCAATTCTTCACCGGCTTCAGCAGCACCATTGACGATGACGAAGACCCAGGACTCAGGACTCAGGAACAGAAAGTTTGACACGAGCACTGGCAGTGGTAACACCAACTACAGCACCCTGACCCTGACCCTCCGAAAGAGCTCGAGCGCGCCACTTCATCCCTGACGAAGTGAAGCTCCAAGGAAAATGATTGACAGTGAATTTGGGTTGTGATGCTACGTAGTCAGACCGGTTAGTATGGACGTACTGTAACAGAGATGCAGAAAAAAAAAAAGAAAAAGGACGTACGGAAATTATACTATGTATATCGCAGCCCACAATCAATTGTACCCTGCTTGTAACGGGGCCCAACCCAACCATCGTTGCTTCGCCGGCATCATCAACAGCAGCGCAGACCCAGACCCAGGACCAAATTCAACACGACCAACTACATACAACACTATGGCCCTCCCGAAAGAGTGAAAGAGCGCTACCTCATCTCTGTCCCTAAGCCGAACCAGATATAGTGGGACATAGTGAGACATAGTGCCGCCACTGAAGCGCTGAAGCCTGAAGCTTATCCCAGGTGTTATGTGATGAATGGGCTACGTATTGAGCGCGTCACCGACTGATAGTGATGAGGTTACAGACATAGTGAGACCTGAGACTCGAGAGGTGGCGTGGCGTGGCGTGGCGTGGGTGGAAATGGTAGCCAGGGCCCAGGTAGAGTAGTGAAAATGCCAATGGGAGAAGGTGGTGGGTGGTTTGCCTACCATGCCGTGGGTGGAAATGGGAACCAGGTCCAAGTGGTGGTGGTGGAGGAGAGATGAGGAGGTGGGGACATGGCGAGGTGAGGTGGGGATATGGTGATTGTAAATGGCAGGCAGGAGGAAGGGTGGATGGAAGCGGTTTGTTACGAAGAACATCCTCTCATCAAGCAGTGTTAGCTCCCTCGTCCGAATCTTCTCCCTATTCGTCCAACTTGAAATCCTTGGGCCGGGCCGAACACCTTTCATCCACACCCTACACCCAACAACCTGCAACCCCTTCCCATCCCCTAGCACTGTCTTGCCTGGTACAACGCAACGAATCTTCCCTTCATCTTATCGTACCGAAGACATGCCCCAGCCTCAAGTTCGCTCGCCAAGACACAATAGCCGCAATAGTCGAAAAAAGGCGCAGGAAAGAATGTACAGCGGTACTAGAGGGAGAAGAGGGCTGGCGCCAACGCTAACTTAATGTCGTGCAAGAGCTATTCACACGAATAACGAAGGTACGGCATCGAAGGCTTGTCGAAGACGAAGATGTTTTGAGCAATAGCGATCGGGACTGCGTTGATCAGTTTCGCATGCGGACCTATGCGGACGTTCTTGAAAGGCTGAAAGAAAAAACGCAGCAGCACAAAGCGAAAGCATCCACCGATCCAAGCTTGGGAGGACTGTGAAGGAAGTAGCCTATGCACTTTACGCCATAAGCGTATAGAAAGCTCTTTCAAGTTGACACGGAGACAGAAAGAACGAAGGAGGAAGGGGTGTGGGGGTAGGAGCTTGAGACAAGCAAGGGGTGATGACGATGACAATGGGAAGAAAGAAGGAAAGTGATGATGGAGACCTAGATAATAAGAAAGACGAGGAATCGGACTCCGTCAAGAATATAGGTATTGGGGATGTAGGGAACCTGGACAGTGAATTTTGTGGCCTGCCGTCTGTATCTGTATCTGTAAGAGCCATGGTATATGTCAGGGGTTGAGAGTGAAATACCGAAGTGGTGTTGTAGTCAACACGCTCCGCCGTTTCGGAGAACATGTTACACCGGAGACAGACACAGACACGGATACCGAAACTGAACGAGTCCGAGCCGTTCTGTTATCATTCGTCATTCAAGTTCCTCGTTCCAAATTTCACATACTGTGCTGCTCTTGTAGTCACGGTCAGATTGGTGGAAGGAACTTTGCTGAGAGGACTGGTCCCACCTCGACATCACGAGACTTCGGATCAATTTACCTGGTAGTTACCCCGGGTGATGGCAGGGCTCCTGCCCTATATCCCGCTGATTCTCGGTAGTGCCAATATTTAGGTGAATAAAGGTCTTTATTTCTATTAAGGAAGGGGTCTAGAAATACTTATAGACCATCATTATTAAGTCTCGTACAAGCATACAAGTCCGTAAGTCCGTTAGTCCGTTAGTTCCGTTCCGTCTATTCCGAGCTTATTTAATATTACCCACGTGTCTCCGCTCATTGCCATCAACAACGTCCTCAACGTCGTCCTGCCCTCTCGCTTAACGTCCCGCTTATCTTTTCGCCATTCCCTCGCTTAAACGTCGCCGCCCATCCTCCCCTCGCTTATTCAACACCGCCCGCCATCTCCTCACTTATTCGTCGTTGTCTCGCTGCTCATCGCCATCTTAACGTTCCTCGCTTATCCACTGCCGTCGTCTCCTCGCTTATTCATCGGCCTTGCCCCACCTCCTCGCTGATCCGTCGCTGTCTCGCTGCTCATCGCTATCAACGGTCGTGTCGCTTAACGTCCCCCGCTGTTTTCCTGCTTATTCATCCCCGCCCACCACTCGCTTATTTACCGCCGTGTGAACGTTTCCCGCTGTCTCCTCGCTTATAAAACGTCGTCTCATCATCTCATTGTCATCTCATTGTTTCCCGCCGCTTCCTCGCTTAACTCTTGACGGGCTCCCATCAGCTTTCCTGCCCTTACTGTTCTGCTGGGCACTGTGTGTAGCTGCACCTCCAGACTTATGTAAGTTCCGTACATTGTTTCATTGATATCTTTGACTCATTCTTTTCTACAGTCCAGCATCTATACACCACCCAATCACATGGGATCACAGAAATCGAGCGGCGTTTCAAACGCCGTCAAATTCACTGTTGGTAACGGCCGCTTTGGCCGCCCCGGCGCTACCAAAGCTCTCGGACCACGCCAATTGGCTCAAAGACAAAGGGATGCCAAGGAGCGCTATCAGCACTCTGTTGAGGGTGTGTCTTAATTTCAACTACTACTGCATAGCCATTCTTATTCGTTTTATCAGGTCTCAGTAATGAAACCCTTCAAGCACTAGATGAACTCTCTGGACAACCGTCAGGCGATGTAGGCGATGATGGGATCGGTAACTTTGAGGTCGGGATTGATCAGGGGGATGTTGTGATGGGAGATGCAGCTGATAACGAGGAATCCGGCCATGAAGGAGAGAGCATAGTCTATGATCTGAGGGATATGGTTGGACTGACGAGGTACGACAATAGCTAACCATGCTGACCAGTACATTTATTTTTCTCATAATAGATGGCACGGAATTCGTCGATACAAGGACTCACGCACATGGAAGCGGCGCCTACGTGTCTTCAATGAAAAATGGGTACACTTGATGGACGCCCTCACTGAAGCCTACATAGAGTGGAGATATGGGACCAGCAATGATCCTGAAGCTACCTCCGTCAACCAAGAGACATTCGACATTGATGTCGTTGATATCTATGGCCTGGCACGTATGGCAACAGTTCCCCGAAAAGCAGATGACGACACCGTCATCGCGCTCGCCCGTGCTGGCTATCTTGCTGTCTCGCCTGAGTTCCCGTCACTCGCCATATCTTTCAAAACGCTCGAGCTATTCCATGTCAGCAGGCTATTCAAAGCATCATTCAGTGTTGAAGCATTTACCAAGGTAATTTGTTATCAGTGCTTGGTGAGTTTTTCTTTGTAGAGTTTCTCTCATCTTCACCCAACTCTAACTGACTGAATGTGACGTACTCTTCAGATTCCATATCGCCGGAGCTACCGAACTGCGTTATCCGATGCGTTTGATATCTACCTAGCCATTCGCCGCAGGGTAGATGCACATGTTTCACGGGAACTCAATCACGATACCCCCAACTATCGGGTCTTGCACAGCTGCCCAGCCTGCACTTATGAGGTACGTATATTAGTCCTGTTCTCAAAGCTCAAGCAAAGTTTAACTTTGCATGTTATGTATTCAGCTTGAGGATGAGCCGGCACTCAAATTTTCGCGTATGTGGGTAGTTGATGGCAATAACTCCCTTAAGCGAATGAAAGGTATCCAGGGACGACAGGTTGCTGATACTTGGGTATTTACAGAGAGCGACTACTTCTTATCAGAAGACTTTGTCAACAAGTATGCCGGGGAAGTCAAACCAAGATCCAAGCCAACTGCACCTGTTTACAGCAACAAATATGACGATACTGATGATGAAATTGAGGCGGGAGGTGCCCACGAGCATGCATTAGAAGGTGGAGATCCCACTGACGGGCTGTCAGAAGATGACAAGTCATTCGGAGGCTGCAGATCTAATTTCAAGGCCGCTGCATCTGACTCAGCGAAGCGGATGTGGGATGCGTTCTACGAGTCAGGGATATTTGCTAGTGCCTGTCGGCATGGTTTCATTTTGTGGCTAGCGGACATGATTCGAAGTGGTGAGCTGTAGGTTGAAGATCAGTATCATTTGATTTTCGCTTACTAAAATTTTGTTATGTAGTGCCAAGTACCCTCTTGTGCTGGTAGCTAAGGCTCTCGAAGTCCTTGGACCGCGATGGCTCATGGGCTATGACATTGGATGCAGCTTCGGCGTCACAATTTCAAACAGCTCATTGGGCCCTGAGTTCAAGGTCAAGGAATGCAGGACTTGCGTCAACACCTTCCACGGCTACTCACACGATGCCAATTGCCAGCGCCAGCATCACCCCCTTAATATTCTTGGCATGGGTCTTGAAGACCTGGAAACGATGGAATGAATCTTCTCCGCATCCAATCAACTCGCTTCCATCACCCGCTTCATGAGTTCGTACCACCGGCGCCTGGCAATCGATGCTTTCTTCCAGCAGTGGGATGTCGACAAGTATCTCAATCTCGCCACTATGCTGTACAATAATTACGTTCAGGCACTCAATATCATTGACGAAGAAGCCCCGGCATTGCATCATGATCTCGAGCATTTTGAGCTCACTGAAGACAAGCTCGATGAATACTTTGAGGATGAAGCTAATCACATGGAGGAGCTAGGAACCGAGGCTCAGGATGATCTGCACGCGATTGCATATGTGGAGCTTTTACAGAAGTACCGCGATACCAAGTGAGTGTTCTATGTTGAATGGCTAATATCAGTGCACTCACCCTTACCTTCACAGTACTGCTTATGAAAACGCGAATTCAGCTTTTCGACTTCAACTCCCCTCCGACTATCAATTCCTTGCATCTGACAAGTCGTATGGTGCCGATCTTTCCGAGACCCGGAGAGCGGAGACTCGCCGTCGGTTCATATCTCAGAAGCGTGATCAATTGCTCTTTGAACTCACACAGATGGAGGCGCGCATGGGAATCCATCAACGTTGGGAACCTGCCTCGAAGGAGTACAGGGAAGCAGTCCAGTACATGAATACAAGGAAATATCAACAGGCTCTGGAGAAACTACATAAGCTGGTTGTTCAACGGCTTTTCGAGCTTCATAAGATGAACCTTTCGCAGACAGGTCAGTAGTGTGTTCTTCAATCATTCATGATATTGATGTATGTATACAAATTTTCACATGCTAGGGTATTGTATGCGTACGCATATTGCTCATGCGCTTCAGAGGCGATCGAAAGCCATATGAAAAGCCGTCAGGGATTACAATGAGACAGCCAAAGCCTTGGACCCTCCCCGCCCAACGCTAGACTGGTCGAGGGTCTCCCATTTCTCATTTCTTGACCAGTTCGACATCCTCCGTGACACCTGCCACAGTGTTTTCGACAAACCGTGGGCAGATCCAGTCAAGCGCAATCTGATGAAGACCTACCGCCGTGTCATGCGTGCACACGAGGAGATCACACAGTTGAACATAGAGATCCGAAGACTTCACACATCCATAGTTGATGAAGAAGGCTTTTTCGATGCTGTCATTCTTCGCCTCAAGTCCAATGCAATGCTAGGACCTGTTAGCGACTACATACATCGACGACGAGCCGCAAATCAACTTCTATTGGAACGCCTTCACAAGATTTACGCATTGCCGGGCTTTACAGGTGTACCACAGCCAGGGGTCAAGAAAATCTCCATCACTTCGGAAGACGGATCACCTGCTCCTTCAACACCTGATGCGCTGTAACACAACCAGTTTGGTTCTGAACTAGTCGGTGAAGACTGAAATATGAACTAGAATTGAACTACACTACATTGTATGAACTGGAATTGAACTACATTATATAATGAAAATATTCTCAAAATATACAATGCGCATAGCAGGACTTGAACCCAAGACCTATTAGTTACAGAGAGTGTAAATCAACATCAATCAGTGCAGCACATAACCCACTGAGCCACATCAACATTGTCAAGCTGTGAGTTGTTCTGCAATATATGGCAAAGTAGATGGGTGGTACTTCAATAAAATTAAGACATTGAATGCAATGAACTTGGGCAAATTGAACTAGAGCAAATTGAACTAGAGCARGKTGCAATGAACTGAGCAGGRTGCAATGAACTAGAGCAGGGTACAATGAACTAAGCAGGATGCAATGAACTAGAGCAGGGTACAACAATGAACTAAGCAGGATGCAATGAACTAGAGCAGGGTACAACAATGAACTAAGCAGGATGCAATGAACTAGAGCAGGGTACAATGAACTAGAGCAGGATGTAATGAACTAGAGTAGGATGTAATGTTACTACAGTGATCTGAGCCAGAGTAGTAAAATTGAAATTGAACTAGAGAAGGATGAAATGAACTGGACCAAAGGGAATTGAACTGGAGTAGTACATCATTGCATCCTGCTCTAGTTCATTGCATCCTGCTCTAGTTCATTGCACCCTGCTCTAGTTCATTGCATCCTGCTCTAGTTCATTGCATCCTGCTCTAGTTCATTTGACCCTGCTCTAGTTCATTGKACCCTGCTCTAKTTCATTGCATCCTGCTTAGTTCATTGTACCCTGCTCTAGTTCATTGCATCCTGCTTAGTTCATTGTACCCTGCTCTAGTTCATTGCATCCTGCTCAGTTCATTGCACCCTGCTCTAGTTCAATTTGCTCTAGTTCAATTTGCTCTAGTTCAATTTGCCCAAGTTCATTGCATTCAATGTCTTAATTTTATTGAAGTACCACCCATCTACTTTGCCATATATTGCAGAACAACTCACAGCTTGACAATGTTGATGTGGCTCAGTGGGTTATGTGCTGCACTGATTGATGTTGATTTACACTCTCTGTAAGTAATAGGTCTTGGGTTCAAGTCCTGCTATGTGCATTGTATATTTTGAGAATATTTTCATTATATAATGTAGTTCAATTCCAGTTCATACAATGTAGTGTAGTTCAATTCTAGTTCATATTTCGGCCTTCACTGACTAGTTCAGAACTAAACTAGTTGTACTTTTCTGATGCGCAGTTGCAGGTACCGCGTGTATCATCGGACACTGCCCATCCGCCATCACAGCACACTTTTGCCGACACTCAGGCTGGCCATGAATCAGACTCAGGTGATGATGCTGATGACGACGAGCTCACTGAGGATGGTGGAAAGTTGGTTGATTTTCTGACAAATCTTTCGCTCTAGTACCATATGATGTTAGATATCTTGTAATTTGTGTGTGAAATGAAATCTGCTTGCTGCACTCTCAAAGTAAAGTTGAAAACATCATGTCTTTCCACTATGTAAAGTACATGTATTGAGTCATTTGAACACAATGAAATTACTATTGGCCAACGACAAAAAGGCGGGGAGACTTCAGAGTGGTGTTGCCATCAACTACCCCATCTCAATGGACAACGATAAGCACAATGATAAGCACAATGATAAGCAC
>RCHF01003636.1:0-11024 GCA_003987895.1 Neonothopanus nambi | reverse complement strand
AGATGAAAAGGCGGTAGTTGCCCAGGATAGCCAGATCTTGCGCCGCATTGACCTCTTGTACAACTGAATTCCGGACTTATTGTAGAAGAGCTAGAGTTTGCTGTAAAAACGTGTGTCTGTTCATCCCAGAGTGTTGTTCTAACTGTCTGGGGTGTTTGAAAAGTTGGACTCGGAGTAGGCAAGTTTGTTGTGTTGACAAATGGAATTTTCACGGAATCTTGTGGTGATATTCTGGTCCGAAATCGAGAAGCTCCAGGAACAGATTTGGGTACTTTCTTAGCACGCTCCATCGTTGAGAAAGGTGAGGCCGGTGAATTGGATACAAGGAAAGCGAAGAGGTCGCGGTAACAAAACACAAGCACGAGACTCGAGTCGCGACGCGGGTTGAACGTCGAAACACATGGCTTACCCAAAATGTAACGGGTTACTCAAAAAGGCTATTATCTGACATATTCCAGAATTTCTCTCGATCGTAGCGTGAGCCCTGCTAATTTAAACTCAGATTTACAGGCCCCTCTGACGAGGTTCTGGCGAAGCACGACACCGTGTAATAAGTCAGAGGGGTCGGTCACAGGCCTAACTTAACAGCTTGAGATCCAGTGCCTTTACAGCTTTTTTGGTGGGTTTCACTGCCCTCGATCAGATATAGTGCTGGGCTACGATGGCATCTCGTGTGAGTTGATCTAATCAACCTCCCTCTTGTTGGGCCCGCAAAAAAGACCTAGAATTATGCTACTATGGGCGATGTGACCTACTTAGTACTGAATGGCTCGATATCACACTACGTCAGTGGCAACTAAATGCGATAAACTCAAACGACTGACTATACTGCTGAACACCAAGCGCCTTCTGAAGCCCTTCTTCCACTTCCTTTCCACATTTCGAGTTATCTACATGTGCTCGATGATTAATCCATTACCCATTCACGTAAGTAGAGCACAAGAGTGTCGCTTTGCAGCTGACGCCAGCCAGTGGCCGTGTCATCTGGCGCTAGTCCTGGCGCTTGCGTCGGCACGCGTCAAGCTTCATGCCGGCATGCCAACAGATATAAAGGCCGCACCTGCCCTCTTTGATACCCATCTCTCATCCTTTTCAACCTTCTTCCCAGCAGCACCCCATGGAAGCTCGTGAAGCAACAACCATTTTCTACTACCCCGCACCCAACCCAACTCCTGCTTCCGACAAACCTCCCGTAACGGTAACAGTAACCCAAACCGTCGCGCCGAGCGTGACAGAGCGCTCTACCATCACCTTTGGCACACCCTGGACCACTGCCACCCCTTCGCTGTTCACTCCCGGTTGGAATCCCAACGGGCCAGTTCATGCATATATCCGACCACAACCAACCATTTATTGGTGTCCTCCAGCTCCGCGCGTCGGAGGGCGCATTGCAGGGGCTTATTTCGGCGGACTCGCAACGGGGTTGGTTATTGCCGCTGTGATGCTTGTAGCGGCTGTGATGAAGAAGAAAGCTAAGCAGCGGAAGAACGCTGCAAGGGTTGCTTTAGAGGAAGAGGTGACTTTTGATAAGACACTTCTTGAGACGCCTAAGGGGAAGGGTATTCAGCTCCCTGCTGATGATCCTGAGGCGGAACCGTTCCTCGTGGGTAGATCGGAGGGGAACCAGTGATAAGGGTCTTGGAAGGTATCCAGCAGTTCTCTGTGTTGTGGCGTTCACTGAATCTGATTTTAGTCTTCTCTAAGTCATTGCTTATACTACCTTCCGTCACTTCCTTCCCTTTCCCGTTCTTCCCTTCAAGATAACAGGATCTGTTCAGGCTTTGCGAAATATGAATTGTACTGAGTAACGTAGTACATGTGTATCTGTGATTGGTATCAGATATCGTATTCATGCCGCACAGCTAAGTATCCCATGGTAATTGTCACTGAATAGATATTCGGACCGGATGCGCTGAATTGAAGCTGCTCCTGTTGTGAATAGGTCGTGATTGAAACAATACAAAAGCGACAGACTAGACATATTAAATATTTTATTTCTGAAGTAACGGTGTGTAAATGACAAAGGAAGATTCTTGAAGACAAGAGATTCAAGTAGGGTGCGTAACGCTGGGCTATTGGCTTGTGAAAAGTCAAGTTCCTCGTCGTTGTTACTATACATATCCTAGCAAGTGCCCAAAATTCCAGGAAGATGGTATGCCTTGGAATGGTTAGGGGCAGGCATGTATAGATGTTGAAGGAGTTTCGAGCAGGTGACTCCAGGAGTTCTCTGATAGATCACTCTTGCCATTGATGTATTTACAAGGTTTCACTGTATGGACTAGACACTTAGGCAATCAAGCAATTGGCCTGGAATGATCAGCTAGCTCATATGAGGTAGTACCAAAGAAAGGTGCAAAGAGCTGCATCAAGAGACAAGCTCTATTGCAAAGAAAATTGCCTAATGCACTAGCATTATAGAGACAACACATCATAAATAGACTGAATTATTCTATCTCCTCAACTACTACTACTACTCAGTCAATAATGATCAAATGATCTCCACTATCTCAGTTCCTGACACGTTATGGACAGGGTGGTTCTCTGACCTGGGGGCTTTGCTTGTGCTAGAAGTCTTTGGCCTTTTCCAGAACATGAAGACATTTAGGATATCCTGGCACCATAAGATGTCAGTGAACAACATCTACTAGTTGTGACATGGAGCTCCACCATTCGTGTACCAAACACAATAGCCACAGATAGGGGAACTAGCAGTAAAGTGTTTGGTGAGACAGTTCAGCAAATTAGAAGGAACTTGGCACATACAAACTGCAAGCCAGTCTAAGGTCACATGTAGTTCCAAGACTGATGTTTTTGCATTCATGATCATGTCCACCACTCTAGTAGCTAGTCAACTCAACACCAAGAACACACTACAGATGACATACATGATCCCAAAGCCAATGAGAGTGTATATAGTACCGCGGATGAACATGCAGAAAGGAAGCAGAGACCTGACCTCGTGGAAAGCTGATCTTCTTTTCCATAGATAGTATATAGTGTACCCTGGTCATTACTGTAGTTGACATCTAGAAACAGCCATAAAATGGCAGGCTACAGACCTTCAGCAAGGACCATCAGCACGATCATTATGATGACAGTAACACCCGTGATGGTCGAACTGGGTATGTAGAAGTCAGCAGCTCGATGTCGAGAGACCATGCAAAACTCACGGAACAGATGTGCTGATATGACAATACATTCCACCTGGGTGGCATTCAACGGCAGGCTGGTTTGAGAGTCCTATCTGCAGATGCTCAAATCAGAAATGCTGAGAGGAAAGAGTATGAGAGGCTCACAAGAATGGCAGCCCAAAAGACTATAGAATGTATCACTGGAGCAACAAACATCATCTGGGTGAGAGTTAGAAATGTGAGCAGGAGTGCCATTCATAGATGCTCCACTCACAGCTGTGATTCGCATTTTGTTGATTTCCTTTTGTGAAATTAACATGTACAATCTGTAATATAGCTGTTGAATTGGTTAGTATGAGCTGGTCCATACATATAATACAGACCTCAAGGATGAATACAAAGCCGGAGGCTGTCACACTGAATTACAAAGTATAAATAAATTAAAAACATAGAAAATGGTGCAAGACACTTACGCAGTGGGGGCTGCATAGATTGCTCCAGCTTGAAAGATACACAATGCAAAAGGAGGAGGAGGCCCTGACTGGTGCCCAAGAAGTAGCAAGAAAGAACCGCAGTACAGAATACATGAGGCCATCAAAGCAAACCAAGTCTTCATTCGGTAGACAGATTTGGAGACGAGAGCAGGAATAAACGCAGCAGCAAGAAGTGACAAGGCGAGAAATTGAAGAATATCGAACACAACATACGGAGTGCTTATCTCCGCACTAGCGTTTCCTGCCGAAGAAGTATGTAGCTCTAATTAAGGCTTGACAAAATACCACTCACTCAACTTTAGTACATGGGTCATGCTGCGTAGAAAAGAAACAATGAAGGAATGCAGGTCAAGCCAAGTCATGATCGATGATCACCTAGCCGATGTCCACGTAGGTTCTGCCCCCGGCAATTGACTTGTCAAAACCCCTGAGGGTGATTGGTCACTGATACCTACAGCCACCTCCTACGAGGCTGTAATTGGACAGAAAATAAGACAGATTGAATCGCAATCAATCAGTACCTACACTCAATTGCGTCAACATGCTTGCTTCCATATGCAGAAAAGGCGCTATAGTCAAGGCAATCATGTAAGTATTCTTAGACTTCATCTATGAACCTTGTTGAATATGAGCCAAATCCTTGTAATTATATAAAATCAATGGTGACCCATGGCACAACATATCGTAGACTTTGTGCTTGTTTCCCTCCTTTATTCCCCAGTCAACCGAATTATTCTAGTCCCTCGATCACTAACCAGCGCTTATCACTGAATCAACCTAATTGCTTGCAAGATCTTTTTATCACCGCAGTACCAAGCCCCCGCACTGTTAGCTTGAGCAACTGCCTCACTCAGCCTTCAGGCTTGATAGATAGAAGGAACCACCCCTCCGTTTCTAGATGTCCATCCAATTGACCTGGAATAGGCAGAGTGTGGTAGATAGGTAGGTAGTAGGTAGTAGGTATGGGAATCTGAATAGAGGACTCAGTATGCGAGATGCCTTGACAGAAAAACAGCCGCTGTTAAGTGTAGGTGACTGAATAGGACAGATTGAAGATTTATGCAAACGTGGGTAGAGTACAGTAGTAAAGTTTAACAAAACAACACGAACCATTCAACAACTGTTCTCCGAATAGGAAGTCAGTGTCACTGGACTTCATGATGATCAGTCTATGCAATGAAAATCCTCTAAAATAGCTCACACTTCAGCGTTTTACAGAATCACTGTAAGATCATTGAAACCACATCATAGGCTTCTTTAGTTGCCAATTGACCGAATCATTCTAGTCCCTTGACTACTAGCTTCTGTTAGGTGCCGTTCGCCTTTTCCAGAGCATGTTGACGTTAGGATGCCCTAATACCATGGCATGTCAGCGCACCATCTCTACTGATCGCAACATGGAACCCTACTTTGTGTACCGAACGCGATAGTTACAGATAGCGGAACTAGTGGTGATGTCAATTGACCTGGAATAGGTATAGGATGGGATCTGGATACAGGATTCTGTGCCAGATTCTGTTCTCGAAGAGAAGGTCTTTAGTTAAGTCCCAGGCGGTTAAGTCGGAGCGCCAGGCTAGTCGGAACGCGCAAGGAACGCGCACAAGCACACGTAAACGATTCAGAGACACACGGTGCTGCGCAAGAGCATCATTCTGAAGATCAACTGGCTCTGGATGAACAGAGAAACATAAATGGGCACACAAGTTCAATGATGGCCACCAGGAAGGTCTTCGTCAGGCTTCGGCGAGTACTTATCATTTCCATGTTTGCGAGTCAAGGCTAGATCGTAAGAACTGTAGTCAAATGCCCTTTTCGCATTCGATAGGACCCAGGGAATCAGGCTTTCAGGACTGAGCAAGCCCGTGGGCAAAGCCTAGCCCTGCGGAGAATGCTACATTGCGTCCAGTGATAATAATCTCAAACACTGCCTTCGTGGAAATCGTGTGGAACAACTGAATTGACCAAGAATTGAGTAAGAATTGACTGGAAGTTAGAACCTCGAGTGAGGGACTGCGGCATCACACACGCTCAACATAAAAGAGGCAAGAGCTTGACAACACGCACCATTGTTATCCTTCACCTACAGCATGAGTCTTCTTCTGAGCAGTGGAATTGCTTCCCCCACCTACGCTTCTGGAGTCCAACGACCTCTTTCGAGTCGACAGCCTGATAGTAATTCCAACCAGCCCGCCGTCACAGTTACAGTTACCCAAACCGTAATAGACAGCGCTCCTACTATCACTCGTACCAAAGGCACACCATGGACCACTGCGACACCATTCTATTACACCGCTCATTACCGGAACAAAGGCGATGAGATTATCGCTCAATACCCACCTCAACCCAGGCTCCATTGGTGTTCTCCTGCTCCAAAAGTAGGTGGACGCATCGCAGGGGCCTTTTTCGGGGGTATGGGAGCTGGTATTGTACTATGCGCTGTTGTGATCTTGCTGATGAAGATGATGAAGAAAGCGAAGCTACGGAAGAGGTCTCGGTTGGAGGGTATGAGGGCTGTCGCAGAGGGAGAAGGAGAGGTGCTTTTCGATAAAGCACTTATTGATACTCCCAAGGGAAAGCGTATTCAGCTCCCTCCTGATGATCCTGAAGCGGAGGCTTTCCTCGCTGGAAGGTCGGAGGATAACTAAGGTGATGTGTGTCTGGGTAAGTCATTGGTGTATAAAAGGCCTAGTACAGCCCACTCACCTTTCTACTGAATAGAGCTGTGAATTCTCCTCATACTTGACTGTTTTCCCTTCAATTTTCCCTTTCATTGTCGATACTCCGGCCTTACTCTGCCCACGATCGAAGGAATTGCCGTTCTTGAATTACCTACAGATGTATTAGGTACATGTAGCTTACTGAACAGTGAACACATGGTTACACTTACCCTCATTCATATCGTCAAATTTCATGTGGAGAATCGTTCGCAAATGTGGTCTGAAAAAAGGACTGTCGCGGCCAAGGGCCTCTGAATCGTGCGATCCGTCCCTGGTAAGCGCTCGTTAGCGCCCGAACCAAAACCGCAACGTCCAGCTAGCGCTCAGCTGCGTCTTCCTCTTCTTCCTTCACTGACACCATAGATGAGGCCTCTCTACGCTTTCTTTATTTTTCTCTCGCAAATTCTTGTACTACCATGGCTGGTAACATCAACTCCAGCCAAGGACTTTGGTGAGATCGAGCAACCGCCTACTTTCAGCCTGGAAAACCTTCCAGCATGGACCGACCATCTTCAGCAGCAATTTTCTCTACATGATGTACCTCGCGACATGCAGACGGAGGTCGGCATAAACTTTCTGGAATCGGAGAAGGAGCTTCAGGCGGTGATGGACGTTAGAAGGAAATATTACTTGAAACATTCGGGCGAGAAATGCTGGGATTGGGAGGGTTTTGTACAGGATTTGAAGAATGTAACTGGTGAGCTACAAAAAGCCTTTTTTTTCTCTCATACTGAAGCTAATAGATTGATCTAGCCATCGCTGACTCTCAAAAAAATCCAAAAAATCCACTAGGTTCGTCTTTTTCCCCAACCTTCCAGAGGTACCACTCGCCCTTCATATCTAAAACCCACATCCCATAGACCCTATAGACCAGAAAATATCCGAATTCGTCGAAGCAGCTAAAAAATTTGAAAACTCCACCATTTTACCCGCTTTGAAACAGATCGCTGAAGGCGCAGGGACGTTTAGCGACGATATGAAACCTGCGATTGACGAAGCTGTCCACACGCTAGAAGATTTCTGGACTCATAAAGTCGTACCTGCAGCGGAAGACGCCGGCCATGCTATCGGAGGATTCTTCGACAAATTTGTTCATCCTTCTCCTGCCAAGGACGCTGACGACAGTACCCCCGCTCTGGACTCAGTCTCACCCTCGCAGGGCGATTCCAGTCCTAACCCTGATCTCGAAGAGGTCAAAGCCGCATGGGCCGAATTTCTCAAGGCGGGGCAAGGCCTCGTTTCCTCAGTTGGCGATTCCGTCAACACCTACCTCATCCAGCACGTCGCGCCCATCTTGAAAGATATTGAAAGGCTCGCGAAACAAGCTAGAGATAGTATCGATGTGTTTCGAGCTCAACATCCATTTGTGGCGGCTTCGATTGGCGCGGTGCTAGTTGTTGCTGGAGCTTCGGTCATCATACCTGCAGTTGGAGCTGTGTTATTGGAAGTAGCTGGTATAAATGCATTAGGACCTGTAGCTGGTATGTGTCGTCGCTGTATAACTCCCGATAGCTCGACTCACCTTCCGCGTCTTCTCGTTCAGGCTCCCTCGCAGCTTCCATTCAATCCTCCGTATACGGCGCTTGGACAACCGGTGTCTTCTCCGCCCTCCAACACTTCGCCATGACTTACGTTTCTGTCTCCGTGTTCGAATTGGTAGCAGCGGGTTCAGTTGCTGCTGCCGGTTTATACCTTTTATCCTCTCTCTGGGCCGACCCACCGAACTACACCGACCCCACTAGCTCGTCAGCTCCCGACGATCTCATCCCAATTCTTCAAGCTTGGGACCCCCCTATGACGTTCACTGGGAACAACCCAAATCAGGACGTGATGATGTGGTTCGGTGATATCGAGCGGGCTTGCGCGGAGCGCGGGATCCCGCAGGAGAGATGGAGAGATGTTGCAATGTACTTCTTCCATGTCGATATGGTTGAGATTGTTTAGAGCGTATGGTTATTTCCATTTCATGATGCCGCTTCTGCGTTCCCGAAGTCTGCCTTCTGCGTTCTCTAGATCTCCGTCGTAGACACCGCTTTGTCGTTTTCCTTGTGTTTTTCCAGCTGTTCTCTTGTCGAGCCTTTCCTCTTCTCCTTTCTTCTCCTCCTCGGCTCCTCCCTGACCTATTCGCTCATTTGCATCTCATGCATCGTCGTAATGCTTTCGTTTTTGCTGTCGAAGTTTTGCACTTTACAATCGAATGTTATGTACAATTACGGCAATCCGCCATATTTTTTTTCTTGTAATTGCAATTGTGAACTTTATACCCATGAAATAATATGCCGGGGCTTCGTTGTAATGCTTAGACTAAGGGTACGAGCGGAAGCACGGCGGAACACTCAGCGCCTTGGGCGCTTGTTGGGCGTTTGTTTGCTTACGTTTAGGGCCGGCGCACGAAAGAAGCCCCAAATTTGAACGCTGACGTCGAAGCCGGGTTTAGCACTGTTCAGCACACAGGAACTGAGGAAGCTAACATTCGGGCACACTTGGGCGAGGTTCCCTTCAATCTCAACTACGGCTTGGTCTCATCAAACCCATGGCAGCTCTTCGTACCAACCATCGACATTCGTCTGCAGCTGAGGCCTCTCGAAATGTAATCTAATGATGGACGCGACATTCAAGGATAAAGGCAAGTCTGTACCTAAGCTTTTTCGTAACTTCTACGTCTTTCTAATCTTCTCGCTTCAGCTGAACCTTTTCCTCGTCAAACAAACTTCCACAAAATCATCTGCGATCTCGAAGCTCGAATGTGCAGTTGAACAGTTCCTCGCGGCCGGCGGTGGACTTGGCCGTTGATGTGAAGATCTTTCTACTGTGGCTGGTGAGATGTAAAAAGGGTGGAATGATGGGTGTCTCCTCACAAGGATATGAGATTGCAGCGCTGCAGCTTCAGAGGAAACAGGCAGGTATGTATGTGTATTTTTTCGCTATTCTTTGTTTAAACTTTCTTTCTTCAATCAGGTCCCTCGTTCTCTCATCTCAGCCTAGCTCAGCCTCCACTCTGACCCACAGTACAACCTGAGTACGCCCACAATTAGTTTCAATCCCCTTGGTTCTCGGCGCATCCCCGTCATGACCTCAACTCCGCGTAGCTCCGAAAATTACACATCCATATATCTGTATCACGCGCCACGACCTAGGACGCTTTGGAGGACGCCGTAGAACTCTTATTGAAGTTAAAGACCTCTTTGTCACCGATATCGAACTTCTAGCATCCATGATAGAAGAGAGGATTGCGACTCCGCTGAGATTGCATCATAACATCGATGATGAAAATCCAGGAGAGATGTTGAGGGAAGGAAACTCTACTTGCTAGAGATATGGCTGCGGAGGCTCTTGGATCTTCATCCTTGTTTCTTCAACTTGTTCTCGTTCACATAGAATTGGACTCACTGCATGTATTGGAAATTCTTTCGCCTGGAGTCTCCAATCGGTCCGGGACATCTTGGCCCTCACAGCTTTTTGCGCAACAGATGATTTGGTTTGATTGACGCAATCAGTCCATCCATTGTCTCGAGCTCGTTCGCGTTTGTTCCTATCATTGTAGAATACGATGGGCTCGGAAAATATGACTACACAGGACTACATAGGGGATGTTTTAACTTTTGAATACATGGACGGAAAGAAATGGAGATATAGGATGTTGGCAGGCGAGTTTGATTGCTAGTCCAGGGATGAAGTGAAGGGTCATATTGGTTGGACGGACTGGTAAAAGAGCTCTTGTTTGAGCAGGTTCGAGCATCATTTCATCTTCGCACACGGACGTTCGACGGTCGATGACATATTTTGCTTCGTGCCTGTCAGTCTAGAGTTTAGCGGATCTACATACATAGAAACGGCATCAAGCTCAAGGTTCATCAAGGTACATCCTCGTTTCCGGCTAGAACTTCGGCATTTCGGAGAAGGCTACGAGGAGGCTGTTCAGAGTGCATGCAGCTTTGCTTTCATTCGGCCATTGCGGTTTCAGCTAGGCGTCGACCCTTGGCCGACGACACACCTCGACACACGCATGATATTGCTTAATTCACGGGTTGATGGAACATAGCACAGCTCACAACCAAATCTGAGTGCTTGGTGGCAATTTGTTATCTCCTTTTTCAACATTTTGATGATCATGTCGCATTGATACATTTTCGAAAGCGCACATCAACGCCATGAAACTGTGTTTTGATGGGCATCGGCGTCTAAAAAGAAACCCTTTAATACCTAGATTCAAGTCAAGGATTTAGCTTTCCCCCCCAAGTCGTTCAAACTCTCCTTCTTCTTCCGACCCCCTCCTCCTGAAGGACACCCGCGAGAAAGCACCCGTCCCTGGGTGCTGGAGGAAACGTGTTGCTATAGCTTCGGATAATCAGTAAGTCGGCAACCATCTTCCTCTTTTCCTTCAATGTTGCTGAAACAACTTGCTCAGCCTCTGCCTCTTCCCGCCACCTAGTCCTAGTCGTTCCGCGTTTGTCAGGCGGTACCATGTCTTCAGCCAACGCAAGCTCGAATACACTTGCAGGCCTTGCTTTGGGTGTTGACCTCTCTCAAACTCTGGATCCGTTATTCTATGGATATGCCGTCGCCATTGTGTACGATCAACTCAACACCTCATCTTAGATGTCCTGATTACTGAATATCGTCCCTACGTTTCTTGCAGACTTTTCGGTATCACTATCGTCCAAGTGTGGATTTACCTCAAC
>RCHF01003632.1:0-10151 GCA_003987895.1 Neonothopanus nambi | reverse complement strand
GAGGAGACCTTGGTTTCTGTGTACTGTATGAACGATAAATTTGACGGAACATGAGAGGACTGAGGGAGAGTGTTGAGCACGTGGGTAGTACTTAGTTGCTGCGCGTGTGTATATTTTATTTTCTGTCTTTTTTTTCTTCTCCTCACTTTCTCTTGGACTGGATCCATGATGGAGAACACTTCTCGCTCACCCTCAGTGAATCTCATCTCCTCCATGTCCCCAGCTCGCCCAGTTTCGACTTCGCCCTCTCCTTCTCAATCTCACTCCCAGTCACCCTTTCGATATATTCATTTTGACCAGCAGACTCCAATTCCTGATTACAAGCGTCCTTCTTCTCCCCAGCGTCACACCCGTTCAACTCCTTCCTCTCCCTTTCCATCTCGTCCATCACACATCCAGAGACAGCCAGCACCCTTGCTTATCCTGAATAACGACCGCACATCCAGGGTCTACACCCGCCCTCGCGCGCTGCGGATGTACAATCTCATAAAGCCATGGTTACCTATCATCCTCTACGCTATGACCAGCCTTGGTTTCGTCTTCGCTATCGCCTTCTACAAGTCTCAGGTTTTCGCTGGTCAGTCTGAGCTCCTGATCGTTCACACCGATATTCACTTTTACAACGCATAGGTCTTGATGAGCTGTCGCTTTGGCTACAAGCTGATCCACTTTACGGTCATGCTGTTCTCTTTTTCCTCATTTTCCTCACCACATTCCGTGAGTTATTTCTATTCATCAAGCCCACGTTTGTCTGATTAGTTTCTACTTTTAGCTCCAATTCCTCTGTATTCTACATTCATTATACTCTCAGGTTACACCTTCGGGCCTTGGACAGGCGCCGTCATCTCATATTTCGCCGCTCTTTCTGGCGCTCTTACAGTCTTCCTAATATCCCGCACCCTTCTTCGTGACTCTATTACCCGCTGGCTTTCGTCCACTTGCACCATGAAGCGTGTCGTACGCGCCATAGAGAAGAGACCCAAGCTTCTCTTCCTCATCCGCCTCGCTCCGTATCCTTACAACGTCATGAACTGCCTTTTGGCCGCGTCTCCAACCCTTACGTTACGAACATATACATTCTGCACCGCACTCTCCCTGTTCAAGGTTATCATACACACAAGTCTGGGTGCTTCAATTCACTCTTTCAAAGACTATCACGTGGTTCCTGATGGCGATTCTTTGAATGAGAGCGCTAATGAGGAGAGTGGGGCTGATACTGTCGCACGCATGTGGACAATATTTGGCATCACGCTCTGCGTTGCTATCTTTATCTACCTCTCATATGTCGCCAGGAAGGCAGTCGATGAAGAACTTGATGACGACGAGCCTCTCAGACGCAGTGACGAAGATGAGGAGGAGACCATTGCCTTCCTCTCACCCAGGGGTATAGCCGGAAACGCCGACGCCGAACAAGGTCAGCTGCCCATGACGGAGTCCCCTTTGCGCGCCCATCAAGTCATGCCACTGCCATCCCGCACGTCACTGTCAGTAGAGCCAAATAGGCACGGACAAAGTCTAGTAGTACCTCTATGAGGTTACAGAGCGTTAGTATCTCGTATCTTTCCTTCACGTTTCACCATTAATGTTTTATCTACGATCCGTCCATCCTTTCTTGGACACTCTACGGACTCTCTTCTTTCCCCTAATCTTTTCTTTTCCCCTTACCTACATGCTTACTGAGCCCTCAGCTGGGAGGGTAGAAGGACTCTTGTGTAACACCTGACAGATTTCCTTTGGGTTTTTGAAGCCGCTCGATTGGAAATTTGTACTCACCATTGGTCTGTCCCCATGGTCCCGTCTAGTGAAAGATGTACATTATACATTAACTTACATTAAATATTTCGATTGGTGCCTTTGTCTCTGTGTAACGGAATGATGGAAGCCCTTCGTGTTGTGCTTCTCTGCCTCAATTAACTCATGAAGGGTACTCTCGTACTATTCGGGATGGTACTAGTACTTTGTCAGCTTTAGCATTGCAATACGCGTAAGTACGTCTCCGGCATTGACAGCCCAAGTCTAGTGAAGCGATACCCCCTAATCTGATAAGTATGTACCTTCGAGTTCTACTTACAGCTCACCCAGAATCAAATTTTGGATGCGGAAGAAAGTGCTCTACCGGCGGCTGGCAATCGGAGATCTCCCTCCTCCCAATCCATTCTTTCACCCCCTAACCTAAGTGAGCCACCGTAAATCAGAACTTCCTTGAAGAAGCCGATGGATCGTGCGGAGATACAGCAGTTTTGGGAAGACGGTATTGATAGCTATAATTACATGTGTACTTCTTACATTTACGCACTTGCTAATGAGCATATGCCAACGCTCGCCGAAAGACCGAGCTCTGGGAGTACTGGGAATGCCGCACAATACAGTAAAACTATGTACGATCGGAAAGTCCAATTAGTGGGGGGAGAACTACCTCATGTGCTTACATTTTTGAATTTTCCGTGGATAGTCCGTCCGTATTTGACACGACAGCTCGCAGTGGCAAGTATTAGTACAAGTGAAGGATTTCTACGAGCAGCGGCGAGCCTTGAATTAAGTGCCGAGTGAATTTTGAAGCTCACCCAGGCTGGACGCTATACAAACGCGGGCCTGAGAAGTGTTTGGGAAGCATCGCTACATACTCTCATCAATGAATGTATCATACCTGATGATTTCGCCTTGGAATCCGATTTATGTACATAGAATTATCGTCCTTCCAAAGCTGAGTACTTGGTTACTTACTAACGCCGATCCTTGCTCGGGGATCACGTATGACTGGATACTTACAACCTTGGATTTACATTGACCACAAAAAACATTCGGAGTCGAAAGAAAACTGCTTTTGGCATTCCGCACCTCCTTCTCGTTCGTATCAAAATGTTGGGCTTTGTGTATCACCGTATGGCTCTGCATCTACTGCGATCGGGCAAAGAAGTATCTCCCGATCAGAGGTGCCAAAGTGGTTTCACGATCATGTCAATGTGAAATCCTCAAAGTACTCCTGCAACCTAGAAGATAAATGCCAAATACAGCCGAGCGAGCTGACACTGTTTTTGGGTATATTCGATTAGAGTCGAACCTGAGGCCTGAACCTGAGGCCTGAAAGCTCGAGATGTAGCATATGAACATTTGTATTGACTTATCAAGTCACGCCCTGCCCAGAGTCCCTGTGCGGCTGCTCAGCAGATGCATGTAATAAAACAGAAGGAATAATCGATAATGACATCCCCCATTCGAGCTTCATCCAGGCCGATTTCGCGCGATGTTATTGGAGGAGCAAAGTTTGCAATTAGCCGAGACACGAGTGGCCGTTGAGGTTGGTACTTGTACATGTGCGATGCGCAGGCCAGGAAGGAACAGAGGGAGGAACGATTACTGATGTTCCACTGCACTGCCGTGGGCCAGCAGCGTTTAGTAAATCTTGTAGTACCTGTGCGAGAAGGTGGCCAGGCTCCCTGATCTCAGGCTGACCATCGCCCCCTGCACTCACAGGACTATCGATAGGTAGATGCAGCAAGGAACTTCCAGATGACAAGCCCGCCGATTTCAATTGCCTCCCACGACCGACCTACTCGCTCTGTGAGACAAGCCAAGTCATCAAACGTAGTGTGTGTGCGGAAATGCCGCAGTAAAGAAGCACGACGGTCTTAAGAGGTCTCGGAGCCGCAAGATACTTCTGAATTGGTGGATGCATGTTTCTTGGTCCATGATGACTTCTCGATAGGAAGGCGCGCGAAGACAGGGACGGGTCCAGAAGGGCTGCTGATTCTCATCAACACAACCTCAGAGTTCTTCTGGCAACAGGCACTAGCAGTTTAACCCCTCCTCCCAAGAGAACGCATGGACTGAACCTACAAATGCCATCAGCCCCGAAATTCGACCGCTGTAGCACAAGAGCCTCAAACCCCGTTTAGGAAACGGGACCGACATAACTCTACATTTGGCTGGTGTGCACAATCAGATACGCCGCAGATGGTGGAGCATATTCTTTAGCGGGACCAACTGATGAATATCTGATTGTCCGAGGATGTATTGAGGATGTCTTCTCTTGCATTCGAGATACATACATGCACTATTCATTCACCTAATTAGATATGTTATTGAAGAACTCGATTGTCTCGATGTTACCCTGCAGAACTTACGTCTATGTTAAGAACTAGCCAGCGCCGATGGCAAGGCAAAGTATTCCGCCAATAAAAGCATCGGAAGGTTCCATGCGTCGTCGCATTGGGGGTACATACTCAGACCAGAGTCAATACAGACTTTTTCCGGTTTGTTGCGAGGGTCGACTTATGAATTCCACAGGTTGCACTGCGCAGCGCAATTAAGCGGAACGTTCTAATTCCTTCGTAGCAAGGGCAGCCTATCGGTGCAGCCATCGAAAGCATGAGAAGACAAAGTACAGTTCTGCCTGTGCAAGAAGATGAGTATATATTAGTAGATCTGCAAGGAACGCGCGGTCTCTGGGCAACGACAAAGAGAACCTGGTCAAAAGAACTCTTTGCCCAAGAGACGTATTCCCAGCTGGAGAACTTGACTGACTTACCAAGCACGAAAGTCCCAAAGGAAACGGAATTGATTGGGGTGTGGGTACCATTGCGTTGGCGCTGACAATCCGGTGACTCCGTGAGCCTCAAGTCCACAAATCCGGATTCATGAATCCGAAAAGTCCACCCAATCCGATGATTCCAGGCATCTATCTTGATTCCGATAGTTGCTACTCTTGCTAATGCGTGGTAGATGTTTTCATAAGAAATACATTATAGAACATGGAATGTAATCCGGGCATGGACTTACTGATTAAAGTGATCATCATGCTCGTGAGATCATACAGGATCATACTCATCACTCACGGCGATTACAGTATGATTCATGCCTACCATCCATACGGAGAACGTCGCATAGGACCTTTAGACGCTCCTCCGTCGTGCATGTGGCGTACGTGTAAGTACGCGCTGAAGCACTCCTACCGCGGCGTACCGATTCTAGAAAACTATGTTAGAGCTGCTTGCGTACGGGAAGAGGCGTGATCAAATGATGCAGGCAGTGGGCACACAGCGCTGTGCCCCATCAGCCTTGTTTATCATCAAAAACCCATCACATCAGTATCAGAGGCATTCCTTCAGAAAAAGATTCGTGACCGCTGGAACAAGCCACTGACGGCTGTATAGGTAACCTAACAGCATGGGCATGATGATCAAGGACCTTGAAAACATTGGTACTCACGCGTTTGAAGCACAACTCGAAAGGCAACCTTGTTTAGGCATTTTTACAACTTCACAGCACTAAATGGAATTCAAAAACAGACACCGTCTCAAGTGACAACCATCTTCATGAGATCCATATGTATCACGGATTTTCCTAGGAAAGGGACTATGGAGTCAGGGAGGATTTTTTTCTTTGAAAACATACCTGCTGATGTAGTACCTATCCGTCGTCCGATGGCATCCATGATGAAAGCTTTACGAACACCCAATGACCATACTTTTTTGTTTGCACACGAGCTTTCATCTACAGCCGTCAACTTTGGGGTACATTTATCAGACCCCGGAGTAGGTACAGGTGCTGCGTTGGTACCGAGGTCGCAGTGACGCATATACCGGTGTACCACTGGCACCAACAAGGAGGAGTGGATTCGACGGTATCACCACTGCAATACGCGGCTTCCGTGCCCTCGTGATGCAGCGAATAAAAAACATGACTCGTAAGCCATCGACATAGGTTCCGACTCCATTCTATTGCTGTTTGCGCACAAGGACCCTGAGTGGAGAAAAAATGAGTATGTCATGCTGTATATAGACTTGTTCATACTGATCCTATGATTCAACCATTGATTGACTTTGCAAATGCATCGTAAGAATATAATTTTTGTCGGAACTTGGAGATTTACTTTCCTGGAATTCCTTTCTAACGCCTTGACGCAGTATTTACCCCATATTCCTCTCGTAAGAGTATTTCGTTAGGTCAACGTGAAGGCTTTACGCCACTAGAAATTGATCATGACATGGAACCGGCCGGAGATAACGCAACTGGTTCGAAGAATCAGTGGCAGTCTAGTTTGTGGGTAGTGAGTGACAGTCAGCATGAAGGTGCCTTGATGAACGAGACGGTCTCAAGTTCATGCACTCGGAAAATTACAGAATGAGAAAGACACGTAGGGACATAATGAGCTCATGGATTTGGAGTCGATACTTGATCGCCGTTCTCGCCGACTCTCAGAGTTCACGATTTCACAGACGCTGAGGGAACAAGTCTGGAGAAACCCTGGTCATCGTAGAGGTAGTTGGAGAGAAAGAAAAAAACATAGCCACTACTGGTAGAGCAATAGACATGGCAAAAGAAGTCAAGAAGCTTGGCCTCGATTCAGGGCCGGCGCTTGCGGTCTGGCATTCTCCCGTTGATTTCGAGGGCAATTACCCATTACATGCCGCCGCTTGCTCATGCTTCTGAGTTCTATGCATTTCAAGCTCCTCAATGATCGTCTTGTCCGTATGTCTTGGAGGCCTAAAGATGCGGAAAGAAGCCCCCAAGTTCGGTAAAGGCTCGGAGAGGCAATTTACAGCAGAAATCCCGATGCATGATGTCGTTTGCGTGCATCGGATGGATGTCTTGTGCCGGTTCATCTTTATCCTTATCCTTGTATGACCTTGTATACGACGCGAAACAAAATTGCCTCCGTTCATTTCAAATCTTCAGAAACAAAGGAAAGAGAGAAAAAATCAAGGGTTCTTTTACATTCGCATGGGACAGCCGATGCGGAGACGCGGCGGCTCGCTCATATCCGTCGCGTTAAATGCCAATATTTACAAATTCCGCGATGTTAATCAATCGACGAGCACGATCAGAATTCGGATCTTCTCGACAAAATTGATATTTTCGTTTACCAAAACAGAGGTCTATATGTTATGCTTTAAAGGACCATTCATAGTTCAATTCAGTTCAAGGGTTCGGCCCGCCGTCATGCTGTAAAAATTTTTCAGAGAACAAGGACGAGTCGGATGCTGCCATGTCAAGAATGACGTATATTCAAGAGTGGTATCTGTGGTACAGGTGGGTGGGGTAAATCTGAATCATGGAGAGAAATGCTGCAAACGATTCACGTGCCAAGGTAAAATGTTATCGGACGTGAAGGGGGATACCGGGGGGATGAAGGATCGCCCGCGTCACCAAGCAACAGAACGGCGAGCGGATAATTGCATTGCAGATGAGGTCGCAAGAAGTGGAGCCAAGATAAGGGAAAGCGAGGAGAGAAGTGTCCGTCGCAATGAAAAGACCTATAAGCTGTAATTTGAGAGTGAATCATGAGAGAATGCAAGAGAGCGACAAGATGTAACAGTGATACACGAGAAAAACACATTGATATTGCAACAGATGAAGAGTCCAAAACAACGAAAGCGGAAAAGAAAACACGAGAGAAAAGGGTCGGAGAGCGAGGTATTTTTGTTGTTCCAAGAGTGATATCTGCTTTTTTTCTTGGGCGAGAGTGAAAGTCAGTCAATATGATTCCATCCAAGTGTCCAAAAGAAAATAAATCCAGTCCGGACGAGTCTACATATCCTTTGCACCGTATCCGGCCTGCAAATGCTCGTGATCTCCCATGGCCACGAACCCAAAATCTGGCTCATAACCTCTTACCATGCTTGCATCATTGACACCGTTGCTGATACCTACATCGTAAGCCCCAGCACCTCCATCCATTGGAGGAGTATTGGCTTGGGAGGAGCCACTGGCTACACTCATCGACGAAGCTGCAGTACCTGGTCGACCGCCGTGTGAAGAACGACTGGGGCCATATGTATCATGGTGAGAGTGATGAGAGTGCATTGAACTCATGGAAGAAATGGAAGAGGACGATGGAACGCTGGCTAGAGAGGGAACAGAGACGCTAGAAGTCGACGCTGCCGAAGGTAAGGGTGAGTAGGCAAAGTCAGCCTGTGCGTTCGGATTGTATGAATAGGGTGAGGTTCCCGAAGAGCTTGTGTCGACAGAAGGAAGTTGGATCATACTCCGAACACGAGGGAGAGAGCCAAGTGAGGACCCGGGGTGGTCCGAGTGGTGAGAATGGTGGCCACCGTGATGATGGCTGTGATGCATATCGGGCTGAGGGGAGGTGGAGGGACGCTGATGCTCAGTAAGAGAGCCACTGGAGGAAGAGCCACCTCCGTGATCGTATGGAGAGGGATAAGGACTCATTGCTTGAGAATGTCTACGAGCTCTACGTATGCTTAGAGAAGAATTGGAAGTGGCGTGGTAAGGAGATTTTGAGGAACTTGTTGGACGAGGGCTAGTCGAGATTTGTCTATGGCTAGAGCTGGGTCTACTGCTGGAGCCGTAATCTTCGTAAGACATGGAAGAGACGGAGGAGATAGAATACCCAGTAGGTGGACGGGAGTGACCATCTGGGGAGAGAGAAGAAGCGGAATGACCGCCATCGGATGGGTGTAGAGGCATGGAAGAGAAAGGAGAGCTGTATCCACCGCTAGAATGAACAGAGGTGTTGATAGTAGGTGTTGGGCGGGAGCTATGAGTAGGGTAAAGAGGTGCGGACGAGTTGTTGTGGTTTGACGGATTGAGAAGAGAAGAGAGACTGCCATTGTGAGAGGAAGAGGCAGTAGGTGAAAAGGACCACTGGCTACTTGAAGAGTCCGGATAGCCATACTGAGGATAGCTGTAGGACGTCGTCGGTGAGTCTTCGGCGGGTGAGAGAGAATGACTGCTGTATCCAGGATGTGTCATGTGATGGGGTTCAGAGGGAACGGTGAGGGGAGGCAAGGCGGAACGGGGGTAACTGGACCCCCAACCGGCTGAACCACCTTGAGAGAGCGGCGTGAAAGAGCCAGGAGCAGAGAAGCCACGAGCTCTACCAACGTGATGACCGGGTAACTTTTGAGGAATAGAGGGAACAGTGAGCGGAACAGAGCCTGGGGCAAGACCAATAGCAGAACGCGGCGGGGGTATAATCTGCTGCTCTTGCACATCGCGTTTCCTCGGTTTCGGAAGACGCGGTGGTACACGGCGCTTGAAGTTGGCTACGACTTCAGGGGGAGAATGACGGTTGAGTGTTGGATGCGACCAAGTACTCGCGTCTGGATCGTCGATGGCGGGGTCGACATTGCGCAGATTGACTTTCCTCATGAACCCATAGATCTTGTGTCGGGCGTCAGCATAAACACGTACGCAGATAGAAGAATACGCATATATACATTTAGTTGCCGAGAGAAGCTTGCGAATCTGGATTGACGGTAGATGGACGGAAGAACATGCAGGGCGAGCTGCTCTGGACGTTCTACGATGATATGTTCACCCTGTGGGTCCCATCGTATCATATGATGGTTCTCTGGACGTTCGAGGAGACTGAAATGGATTAGCCACTGGAAGACAAGAATGATGATTGAACTCACGCATATAACTTTGTGAGAAAGGTAGCTTGAGGCTTGCTCTCGTTCTTTGGGGGCGAGCTATCCTTGTGGTCGTGCTGGGCGTCGTGGGCGTCGTGGTCGTCCTGCTGAGGAGGAAAGGGACGTGGGTATGGAGGATAGAGATCAGCCATCGTTGGGCAAGTTGCGCATACAGCTGGGGGATGATATAAAAACTTTTTTTTTGCCAATTCGACGGTGGAGAAAGCATTCTCTCCGGATGTACGTAATTTCCAAATTAAGAAGATCAGAGATCTGCCTGGATAGATCTGAGATCCGTAGTTCCCTTTTTGGGTCATTCTCCCACACCGAGGCGCCGAGGTCAATCCCCATGCCACATCCTTAGAACAATCTGATCCAGCTATGAATCCATCCATGTATACTCTATCAATTATTATAATCATGTCTCCCCGTCATGATGCAACGTAACACTAGAGAATCCTCCAAACAAGTCGCTCTCTCCTCCGACGACCACCTCCTTTCCCCGCGAAACGACTCCAGACAAATTCGAGCTTTTCTTCACTACAGTTGCACTCGGAGGTGGCATCTCTTCCTCTTCCAGGTGCAGCGAGTGGGACTCCTTGATATGCCGAAAGTTCACCGCATCCACCCCGTTGGATGATGAAGGAATGATCTACAGTAGCACAAATGTCAGTAAACAACAACTCGACCAAGCCGAAAACATAACGGTGCACAAACAAGGAAACGCAGATCAAAGGAAAAAAAAATATATGTCCCCGTCAACAATCATAG
>RCHF01003629.1:0-28127 GCA_003987895.1 Neonothopanus nambi | reverse complement strand
TTGCTTTTGATTGCTGCTTTCCGAGCTATCTGGATGAGTGTGCGACGGTGAACCAAATTTGGCTTTCAAGAATGTGTTGAATAGCTCCTCTCGTAAAGAAGAGGAACCAACTGCATCATAACGAGGATCTTGCACAAGGTCCTTTTTGATCTGGAAAAAAAAATCATTATAGTAAGAGTAAAGATAGGGCAATGGATATGTTGACCTCCTTCCAGACGGACCCTTCCTTCACGGAGGTACGCTCTTTCAGCAAAGCGAAGAAATCGTCTTCCGCTTTCTTGGCAGCAGCCTTTTTCTCTACAAAAATTGTTGAGAGCGTGTTTCACAAGAACATGCCACACTCACTTTCACCCAGCTCTCGAACAAAGTCCCGGAATCTCTTCTCGCGTTCACGATCGTCCCTACCCCATCCATAGAACCTTCTGTCCTTTTTCCACGTACGACGAAAGTCAGTCCAGCTTGTTCTCGTGCTCTTGACTTCAGCATGTAAGAGACTCTCGAATTCCTCCTTCGGAGTGCCGACTTCGTTCTTGACCGTTTGCTGACGCAGCTCGCGTGCGCGGTCTCGACAGTATTCATCAAACGCTTCACGGCGAGCTGAAACTGATGGAAGGAGCACGTATCGAGGGTCTGAGACGAATTTGGGTAAAGATGTATCCCAAGGATGAAGAGGGTTGATGTCCTTTTCTCTCAAAAGCGTCTGTGAAATACATGAGAAACCCTGAATATAATACATAACGAAAATCAGAAATCGAATACCTTGAACAATGCTTTAGCTTCCTCCACCGAGAGGTTCACTCTTTCAGGCATATTTAACTGGGGCTCCTTTGCCCGTTTTGCTTCAGCTTCTGCAGCCTCTGCTTCTCGCTTCGCCTCCTCTTCTGCGCGCTTTTTCTCCTCTTCAGTTTCTGCAGCGAGTTGCGCGGCTGCCTCTCGTTGCCATTCCTCTTCTTCGCTTTCATCGCTTTCGTCCTCTTCATCCTCATCTTTCTCATCTTCAACTCTAGCTTTCTTTGTGATAACCACATCGTCCAATGGTACATCTTCAACTGCTTTACGCTTCACCAACTCCTGCACCTGGTTCTTCACCCGCTCAACCTCGAGCATTTCTTCCGTCTCTTTATCATGCTTGGGATCGGCTTCTTTCTCTTTCTCCTGCTTCTCCAAAAGCAGTACGGCATCTTTAATCTCGTCAGGAACGGACCATACACTGTGCTTCTTTACTTTGTGAGAGTAGAAAATGTTCCCTTCGGTAGTCTTTACCCGTAGCCAGTCAGTACCAGGTATTTGGGTTTTTAACAGAGGTTTCTCCTTCTTCTTCGAGGATGATTGCTGGGGTGGCGGAAGATTCTGAAAGGTAGGTATTGGACGAGTGTAAGTTGATTCCTTGGTGGTAGAGTTGTAGTAATATGGTTGACCACCGGGAGCTACACTGGGAATGAGAGTAGAAGATAAGAGAAAGATTGAGACGAATACCTTGGTGCACTGTCCAACCAGGCGGGAGAGGAGGAGCCAAACCAAGAAACGGTGGATTGGACATGGAGCTCATGGAAAGAGTCTGCTGCTGGTCTGGTGACACCGGGGCGGCAAGCGTTGATTGATGCTTTGCTTCCTTTTCACACATATGTTTTCTTCTCAACTTCTCTCTCTATTTTTCTTCGAATAAAAATAAAAAATGAATTACTCGGACGGCGAGGACGACACTCGAAGTCTACGCCTCTTTCCAAGGTTGGTGAAGAGAAACTGTAAAAAGACAGAGCTATTCTTTCACAGGCCACATATGATGATCAAATGGGGTTGTTCCCCAGATGAGACAACTATTCATAGGATCATCAAATGGGGTTGCTCTCCGTACTAAAGTCAGGGATAATCATCGTTATCATGGTTTACTTCAAAGCCCCAGAGTTTGGTAAGTAACGCGTCCCATGATACATCTACTTACTCGATTCAGCTTTCATCCTCATTTGTCCCCAATAAAAGCCTTTTCCCATGTCTTGCAAATCGGTTACCCGCTCTTCTACTAGTAGCATTCTCGACCAACGATGTCCACCCAAGAATTCATCCAGTACGAGCGCAAGATGACCAGGAGAGTCCTATGGAAGCTGGACTGTCACGTTCTTCCGCCTCTGGCCCTAGTCAGTTAATATTTTACGGTCAACATACGTGTTGGCAGACACTCAACGTGGTTCCAGTTATGGCTAGCCAACTTCATTGACCGAAGTAATGTCGGCAATGCAAGGTAAACCTCCAAACTTCTCTCTGACCTTTCTTGACTGAACCATCTTCATAGAATCGCTGGATTGGAAACGGATGCGCATCTTCATGGCAATCAGTTCAACTCAGTTCTAGCTGGTGAGCTCTTTCACGTTCGATGTCATTGGCGGCTCTGAAGCAATGTCCTTTCTAGTCTTCTATGCCTCGTGAGGCTTCTAACCCTGCTTTCACCGGGAAAGTATTAAGAGAATCCTAGGTACCTACTAGTCGAACTTCCCTCTAACTGGATTTTGAAACGGCTAGGAGCCAATGTACGTCTGGCTTTCTGGGGTGCCATTTCATTCATTCACTTATCTTACCTGCGCAGCGCTGGCTTCCGTTCATCGTATGGTACGTACTCGCTCATAGGCCTGGCCTTGCTGTACAATCCTGAATGCCACTACAGTGCTTGGGGCATTGTCACGACTTTAACCGGTTTGGTACACAACTTTGGTGGACTTCTCGCTATACGGATAGTCTTGGGTATCTGTGAAGGCGGACTACTGCCAGGGATGGTACGTAAACCACAACTCATCACGGAGCTCCTTACTCACTGGAACTGGCCAGATCCTATATTTAAGCACCTTGTATAAGCGCCATGAGTTGCAACTTCGGTAAGTTTGCAGTCTCATTCTTTTCTCACGAGATGTGTACATTTACGCCGTCATATCTAGCGTTGGGATCTTTTATGCGTCCGGTAAGTATTTCTTGCCCACGACCTTCTCTTTACTAACTCATGCCGTTGATTAAGCATCTTTGTCCGGTGCATTTGGAGGTTAGTTGGATGTTCTTTTTTGCGCAAGAAAAAACCTCGTGCTGAGTGCCTACAAGGTCTTCTGGCAACAGCTATTCTCAAGATGGATGGGGTAGGCGGGCTTTCTGGATGGCGTTGGATTTTCATATTGGAAGGAATTGTCACCACGCTTCTGAGCCTGATTGCAGCCTACTTCCTGCCAGCCGATATTTCCTCAGCGTCATTCCTAACGAGCAAAGAAAAAGAATTCGCAGGTAAAGTTTACTCACCCGGCCTAGCATCCCTTCTCATATCCTAGACTACTGTTTCAGTCCAACGCTTCAACTTGGATATTCCTACTGCTTCTAGGGAGCTTACGAAGGAGCTCGAACGGGGCACGCCTGATATTATAATCGAATCCGAAAAGCAAGAGGAAATTCGGACGGAAAGGTTCTCGGAGTCTTCGGCACCTTCAGTCCAAGCCGCAACCGAAGATTTCGAATGGAGAGAGATTGTCAGAGGTACGCAAGTTCCTGAATACATACTGCTAATTATAAATTGGCTAATAGATGATCCAAGGACTTCTGGACATACAAACCTGGCTTACGGGTTTCTCTTACTTTGGACTCATTGTCAGCTTATACTCATATTCCCTGTTTCTGTAATATTTTATCTTCGTTGATTCATGATAGCAAACCTGATCCTGTTTGCAGTCCAACTATTGTAGCCGGACTTGGTTATACAGGAAGCGCGGCGCAGTTACATACAGGTGAGCGTTCCTCAAAATAGTACTGCTCACGCCGTTCACACTACTTTCCCGATATCAGTTCCTCCRTACGTGCCGGCGGTTGTTCTCACAGGTAATTTCAACTGCCGTTTATCTCGAGAAGTACTATCAACGCTGTACCCAGTTATTGTTGCGTTCTTAAGTGATCGGCTTCAATGGAGAGGGCCGTTCATTTTAATATTCCTGCCGATTGCTATCGTTGGTGAGGACACCCACAGTCGTCCGCGTGTTACAAGTTTTGCTTACTCGTTTCTCCAGGCTACATAGTCGCTATCACCGCTCAGACCAACACAGGAAGATATGCAGCCGTGTTTCTGATGGCTGCAGGAGTGTATGTCTGTTAATTCTCAAATGTTCGACTCTCGCTGATTCTTTGCTATCTTTCAGCTACCCTTCAGCGCCTTGCATTCTGTATGTTTTGCCTAGCTCCTCACTAAGTATCCGGTGCATCTGATGGCTAGCACCTGTATAGGTCCATTCTCCCAAACAACAGCAGCGGTCATTACAAAAAGGCAACAACGACAGCACTTCAGCTAGCAATTGCGAATTGTGGGTCAGTTGATTACTGGCCCATTCGCTCCGATAGCAGTGGCTGACAATTCTCATCACATACAGCGGCTTTGTTGCAACCTTTGCATACACTTCCGGTAACTTTCTTAAATAACACACTTGATTGGTTCCTAATTAATACTCTCTAGACCAAGCCCCTAGGTACATTAAAGGTCACAGCATTGCACTCGCGTTCCTGATATTGGCGTGGCTTCTTATTGGTGCAAACGTGTAAGCTTCCTTGTTTGTGTTCTTGAGAATAACCATCTGAATATATACTAGCTATTATTGCCTCTGGGAAAACAAGGCGCGTGCCGAAGGTCGCCGTCAACAGAATCTCGAAGATTACCAGAAGTTGTGGGATGCCGGAAAAACTCGTGCTCCAATCGGTGATAATCCTTCATTTCTACCTTACCTGTTGCGAATTATTGATATCTCATACAGGCGACCGACATCCACTTTTCCGGTTCACGCTTTGAGTTAACTAATACTCGACATGAAGATATTCATATACACAGCTTTGACCATTCTTGATTTGTAACACGTGACGTCATCTTATATGATAGTATGTAGTTTGAAATACATGACCATGGATAAAGTACTTAAACAATAATACATGTGAGATAGACTGCGAGGTATGTACAGGTGAGTATACGGATGACAGAGTGTTAGATAAGCAGCTGCAAGATGGAACAAAAATGCACGGAGCAGTCGTGAGTCTTGGTCAAGATCATTACTAGGGTTACACATAAAACCTGGCACAGCATTAGTAACTTCTTCACCCTTTATGGTGTTTGAAAACTTACTTTTTGTTGATTTGATACAAGAACAATTCAAAATTAAATTTGGCTTTGCCACTGAATAATGAAAGAGAGGCACGCTGTTCGTACTTGGCCTGCAGCAGATCTTCCATTCGAACGTCTTCTGACGCGATCTTAGAGTTAACGCCAAGCAGATTCGACTCGAGAGTGATTGTGAAAACACCAGCAGCGTTAGACGACATGGTAACGTTGATTTTGTCAAATTGCCGTGGGGAATATTGATCGATGGAAAGCAGAATTCCTTTTTCGTACAAATATTTGGCGGTGTAAAGGAATGAACCAAATTGGGGAGTCTGTCCAGACTTTTGCAGGTCACGAAGATGGAAGTATTGCTTGGTGAAGGGAAGCACGAATCTCCGTTTTCTATAGACAAATTAGCTGAAAGAAGAGACGCCTCTTGACCCCGATTACTTACCCCTTTCCGCGTTGCATCGTGTTCATTGCAGTTTCTACATAGTTGTGGTAACTATCGATTTGTTCTTCGAAATATTTCTTGCGTTCCGCCAGATCCCGGAGAGCCTCGTTCATGCTCTGCATCTCCTGTTGTCGCTGCAAACGCTTCCTATGTTTGCTCCGAACATCATTGGCAATAGCGTTCAGAATCCCTTGGAATCCATCCTTCCGAGAAATTTTGCCCATTTCTTCCAACTTCAAAAGATGTGTAATGGCAGACGCCTTGACTGCGGCGAAATTGAGTCTAAACATACGTTCCTTAGCTTCCCGTTACTTTGAGAAAAGAAGAACCTACAGGCGAATATCTTCCAGCCGGTAGGCAGCCTCAGCGGCAGTAGTGGAAGGCTGTCGTCTCGACATCTGACGAGCCTCATTCGCCATTTCGGCATCCAATATGTCCTCCCAGGCACATTCGTCTTCTTCTGTTACAGGCCGAAGAAGTGCTTGGAGTAGATCTTGTGTAGGCTGAACCCGGAGAATAGCTAGCACACCCCGTTTAGCTTGAACCCAAAGCGTCTTCTCTTCGGCAAGTGGATCTAAACAAATCTGAGTATGTGACCCTTCCTCTTATAAGATGAGCTGACCTTTAACATTGGCAAACCTATTCGTGAGTTCCAGCTCGATGGCCATGTCTCTTGCGTCCTTAAGTTCCTCGTTGCCGAAATGAGGTACACCATCTAGTTCACTAAGTATAGCTCGTAAGGAATCCTCAGGGGCAGGAGCCTATTGCGATTGAAAGTGAGGATAATGACCAAATGCTTTGAAAAGTCGGACTCACCACATCATTGAGGTGCTGGACTAAGAGGCCATGCATTGTATAAATCTCATTCGGAGATATGTAGATCGGCTTTGGCTGTACGGTTACATCAAGAAATTCATGTGCATGGAATTGAGAATCTGCATCCGGGACGTTTGCAACTAAAGAGACGGTTGAGGATAAGAATTTCCGATTGAAACCGTTTAATGTCTTACCTTCAAGCAACCAGCCTGAGAATTGTGTAATTGCTCTCAACACAAACTCGTTGATTGGCATCAAATTCGGACTGTGATCATCGAAGGGGGCGCCGCTCGTGATCTGCGTGAGGACCTTTGAAATCTGTGCAAGGTTTTTACGGCTGGATATATCAACGGTTTTAGAAACAATGTCAAAAGTTTCAGGAGTACTGCAGCAACATGAGCATGGGCACAAGAAATGACACTGAACACGGAGTGCGCTTACACTATAGCTGGATTGATATATCGATAGTACACAAGTCTCCCTATGCATGCGGCATACGCTCCCTCAGGAGCGTCAGGGAAGCGTTCCTAGGCAAAGTTCAGTGGCCGAAGAGTGCATACGCACATTGTACTCACACGCAGGAAGTTCAGCGTTTCTCGAGCCAGATATCGCATGCCGAATGGCATCTTCTTCGTAGATTGGGTGATCGCAGAGACAAATCGGTCAGTCCAGTGCTGTAAAGCTTGAAGATCTGAGTGCCCTGTAATTAGTGTATAGATCCCGGTAGACTGAACGAAGACTCACGCCTTATGAATATTGGCCTAGTAGCAGGATCATCTAATGCCTCTCGGAAGGACACATCTTTTGGCCGAATACTCGCCCTGCCTGATCTCATTTCTTCTAACTCAATTCTTGTACGATGAATCTGTGAGAGTAAGTCAAACTTCTGCACTGTTGTAAGGGAGTTCGCGCATACCATGGTAGGATCTACCTCAAAATCTAAATCCTCGTCTTCAACTATCTCTCGAATAAGAGCCTGGAAGATGTCACGAGCGTACGTGATCTGCTTGGGACGAATATAATGCACAGCTATATTTATGTACATGGGATGACCATCAATAATTTCTTCAATAGACGAAGCTGATTGAATTTCATTGGAAATGGCCATCTGGAAAAAAAGGAAGTAATTAGTAAATGGATTTGGGTCTCATAGTACTGAAGGCGAACCTGGAACAGTTTCAAAAGGAGATAGTCCTCCCGGCGGTCTTGGCCATATCCGAATAGCGTCAATACGACTCTCTCTGTAAATCGTCTGTTCTTCTCGGAAGCATCATCGCTAGATAGACGAACGAACAACCGACTCAGATACTCAGCATGAGTCTGGAGATGATAGAACAGCTGCTGATAAAGCTCGAGTTTCTTCCGGGCAGTCTGATCAAGAGTGTTGGCTCTGGAAAATGGATCTCCATGAGCGGCTAGCAAGGAGTTTCGAGCAGCAAGAGCGGCGGCACTATCCGCACTGCGGCGCGCCTTGATGACGTCTTCGAAGCTTTTGACATTTTGAACAACCAAGGCGATTTTGACATCAAGGTCCATGACGTCACTCTCAAGAGCTTGGTTCTCTCGAATACTCTCAACAACCTTTTTCCTAAGCCTTTCCACCTTAATCTCTTCCTGGAAATCGGTTTCGGAGTCATCTAGAAGATGCACAAAATTCTTGATCGTTCCGACGGTGACATTCTTGCCCAGAGTCAGCTGGCGATATTGCTCTCTCGTCTCTTTGGCGCGGAAGAGAGATTGAATCTTGACGACTTTGCTCAGATTAGCACGATAATACTCCATCTTCGCGCGGAATTTCTGACGCTGCATTACGCCACGGAGCATTGCTTGGAGCAGAGTTGCAACGTGCTCGTTCGCATGTAAATGATCTCGCCAAGCGTGGTAAAGCTCTCGAGCTAACACACCGCGAACAGTGGCCTGCAGGCCAACTACATCGGGAGCGACGAAGTCAAGTTTCCGAGTCAGTTCACGGTGGCGGTTCCTAGACAGAAAAGCGCGGGCCAAAGATTGCATATTACCCACTGCACTGACGGTTTTGATCTCCGATAGTGCTTTCGTGAGGTTTTGATGCCTTTGACGAGCTAGATTGGCTCGAGCGCGCGCCTGGAAGCCAAGAATCAGCGGAGTGGCTTTCCTCAAACCTCTTATGAGCATAAGGAGGCGTTTCCTTGCGAGATAAGTCCTGACAGCCGATTGAATGCGGACCACAGTCTGGCTGACATCCTCTAGCTTGGCCATCTGGGCTCTCATACGCCGACGCATGAGGACACCTCGACAATGAGCCTGTAAGGCTTTGTAGTTCTGTGAGAGACTGTGAAGCAGGCTTGCTCGTTGGTTAAACCTGCGCCTGCAGATCGCACCCCTACACTGAGCTTGGAAGGCAGCTACCGACGACAGTACAATGGGATGAGAGAACGTCCTGGTAAGCTCGCTATGTGATTGACGAGTCAGACGTGCGCGCGCCATCGATTGAAGTTTCACGAATGAAACTTTGCTACTTCTTAAAGCAGCTTTGAGACGGTTATACCGACGGCGCTGCATGACGCCACGAAGTTGGGCTTGAAGCTTTGTTACGTAAGCTTCAGCGCTTGAAATCTGCACAAGGCGTGCATGCCATCGCTTTCGCACCAACGCAGCTCGAACAGCTGCTTGCAGAGCGACCGCCCAAGGGCCGAGGCTATGCCGAACTCTGCGCTGCTCTGATGCACGCCTTCTTGTGAGAACTCCCCTGCATTGCGCTTGCATTTTCAGTGAGATGCCCTCGCTGATTTGCAGTCGCGCCTGTAAAGTTGCCTGGTATCTTCGGGCAAGGCACCCACGAGCCCTAGACTGTAACGCAATGATTGACGATTCGTTTTCCAGAAGTAATCGATCACGTCCTGAAAATCGAAAATCGTTCAGAATCCATGACAGAACAAGGCAGCCGGTACTTACGTTCATCCTCAGTTTCAATCTCGACTTCAGGCTCTTCGTTAATCTCTTTCGCAAGTTCCCGGCCAACGTTTCCAAAGTTAGGCATCGCAACTCCTGCGGCGTTCAAACCCTTCTGAGTAGCTTGAAGTTGATCATCGGAAAATTGCAGACGGCCAAGGAGGTTCCCAATACGTTCAGCCAGTCCACGACGAGCAAGTAAATGACTGACAGGAGATATTCGTCAGGAGAATTGTGCAAATTATTGTGTATTCCACACACCTGAGAGCATGAATACAGTATATAACCTTTGGTAGATTCTTCTTCTCGTATAGATCAGTGAGCTCGAATATGAAGCACTGAAAGAGGCATAAGTTCAAACTCGAGTTGCCATTCAAATATTAATGCTATCTCACCTCTGGAAGGCCTACAACTCGAACGAAGTTGAAGAAATAGTTGATGTTGTCTGAATGCCGAAAATCCAATTTAGGAGCCTGTAAATTGAGATGAGCAAAGAGCCATCCAAAGATAAAGCGAGAACCCACCTCGTATATTCGCCTAACGACTGACTCCCCTTGAAACACCCTAACAAGCTTTGCGAGTACAACACCATTTCGCAGGTGCTCCTCCATTTCTACTACGCCAAAGCCCAGTTCTTCGCCCAAACAACCTTCGATCCATTGTTGGGCTTCCCCGACGTGACATAAATATTCATAAGCTTGTATGAGATGCCTCTGTGTATCTGCCCAGAGACCCCGTGTTAGTCGAGATGATGGTAACGGAACTGGTGTACTAGGAGCTTTGTTTCTCGATAATCGTATTCTTCCAGGTATACCTGCGACATCGTCAGTATTAGAAACGTCGGGTACAGTATCGTTCAATGTCCGGGTTCTCCGCGGTGTCGTATCAAAGTTCATATCACGCCGGGCTGCACGTTTTTCAGCTCTGCTGAGAGGTGCCTCCTTCTCTTCCGGCTCAGGGGAGTCGAAGTCAGCCGCATCACCACTAGCTATCCGAGGTAGATGATTTCCGAGGCGACGACCCCCCGTCAAACTGCTCCCGTATTTCGAGGCTTTATCCATCATGTATGAGCTCCTGTATGTCGCTGGAAACATGACAGAGGGCGTAGATGTGGCGGAGGTTGGTGAGGTAGGACGACTGGCACGAGAAGACGAAAGACTAGGTGAAGGTGCTGTTCGTTGTGTTGCTCTATCAGGAGAGGCTGATGGTCGGCTGTAAAGGGATGTAGGACGTCTATACACGGACGTGGGGGTGGTAGGAGTATCGTAGGTCGATCGCGATGGTGTTGTGATGGGTTCCGAGGAAGTGCTCGACGCAGGTACACGCTTCAGGGAGGTATAATCAATGGTGTTGCGACGGATGCGAGGGCTATCATCTGTCTGTGTATGAGCGCTGGAGCTGGCGGTATCGGCGGATTTGGGTGCTACAAAAGCAGAGGGTAGACGAATACGCTGCGGTGCGAGCGATGGTGATGTAGAGTCGGCTTCAACTGATACGCCAGTGGTATTAGGAGAGAGAGGAGTGGCAATGATAGGCGACGGCATCGTACGTCTCTTCAAGTACGTCGGAGTTCGCTCCAGTGGTTTGGAGGGCGAAGAGAGATCGCCAGAGGACGAAGGCAATGAATCGAATGAACTTTGAAGTCTGGCGAGAGATGGTGATCGTACACCATCTCTAGAGGAGCTGGGAGATGCGGTGCTATCATCAATGGCATTCTCTCTCGCCCGCTCTTCCCATTTCCCTCGGACAGCATCCAAACTATTCGCGACACGATGTGTAGGAACCCATCTTCTAGTGGCAGTTGGAGTAGCAGACGAGCCGGTCAGATTGGTCAAGCTACCTATCCCGGCATTGGAATTACTGCGAGAAAGAGAACCTCCCCTGGAAGTGGACGACGTCCTCTCGAGTAGCCTGGTCTGATAGGCAAAAGGACCGGAAGAAGAAGGAGGCTTTGAAGAGTTGGAAGACGTGGAATGGTTTGAAGAGAGAGAATCTGAGCGTTGCATGATGTTGAAAGGGTCGTGACGGTCGTTAATAAAAGTCCTCAAGCATTCGTCGATGCCTTGCTAAGCTCTCAAAGCGCTTCAGTCCGAGTTATGTACCTTCCAAAAACAGCCGCTCACTGTTGCCCAGTGAACCACGTGGGTATGCTAAGAACTTTCAACTACTACTAGTCTAAGTACCATACTACAAAGCATCTTGTTTCATAATTTTGTCTCAGATCGCTTGTTACAGGCTCTCTTCTCCCACTCCTCTCTCGCCAATTTTCGCAGCTTGCCTTTGATGATCTTGCCCGATGGTGTGTGTTCTGGGTAGGCATCATATCATAATGCTCCGCAGACAAATTTCGAAAAACCCACCTAAAGGCTGTTCCTGCAGAAGAACCATTACCGGAACGGCGAATCTTGGTAGTCTGGCGAAAATGAATCATCAACAACGTAGTAAAAGGCGAAATAAAGCTTCCAAACATTTTCCGGGCCCCAGCAATGATTGAATCTTCTGTAATTTGACCAAGTTTGAAACCCGGCTTCAATGACGCCACCACTGTCTTTGTTCAGTTATGAATCTACTCAATTGTGTACAGGTACCTACCTGCTACTAGCTCTCCTAAACGCCGGTCGGGAACACCCACTGCGGCAGCTTCTTGAATGGCTAGGTCGGACGCGTAAATCGCGTTTTCTACGGTGACCGAGTCAATGTTTTCTCCGCCACGAATCTATTGTTAATAATAGTCACTTCAATCCCGTCTACCATTTAAAGTTGACTCACAATGATATCTTTCAGTCTGTCTTTGATATATAAGAAACCTTCTTCGTCCATGTAACCGAGATCGCCGGATCTCAGCCAACCGTCGCGAGTCATGACCTTGTTGGTTGCTTCGGGATCCCTCCAATACCCCTGCATTATATTAATTCCTTTCATCCAAACCTCTCCTACACTCCCTGCAGGAACGGCCTTGGTACCCTCCAAGTTCATTATCATTAGATCATTGACTAATGTCGCTAAACCACTGAAAGTATGGATATAAGGAATAGTCCACGGAATTGCACCATGCAAGCCTTACCTGCAAGTGGGTCTGTGTTCATAGTCAGCACCTACAATACTTACAGCGACGCTATTTGTTTCGGTCATTCCTGCCCACTCAATGTAACTCGACTTGATAGCCATCGGCAAAATTCCAACGTACCGTATCCTTGACTCCTATAAATGAGTAATGATCAGTAAGAATTCAGCTTTCAACCATACGCAAATTACATTGATGTATTCGGAAGTGTTGATCTGACTCTGGGTGCGAGCGTTTCCGGTGCAGGAGCTCCCCCGAAAGTCAATGTTTCCAAAGGCAAACCTGGAACATCTGCTAGATCCGATGCCATTGAGGGTACCCTAACCAATGATTCAGGATGTGTTTCATGAGAACGGTACACATCACAAACCCCCCGGCAATAGCGACATTTTCTTGCTTTATTAACCTACACGGTTGTCAGTACCACCGGAGCGTGTTGAGGCGAAACCTTACTTGATGGCTAGATATAAATATCGGTCAGTAACAGCATAGACGTGCGAGCCACCGAATCACCTTCATCAACCGACCAGCGTCTCATCAGCACGATTTTGAAGCCATTAAATGCAGCCGACATCTAAAAGCAAACTCTGAATGGGAGGGAGCATCCTGCTCAGAAGCACTGGCACCATACCGCATGACTAGTTGAGCCAGTAACGTGGAAAAAAGGGACGGATATTAATATGGCTTTCTGAGGAATTCCTGGAGGTGGAGGTGTAATTTCTTCTTCTTTCCGTAAAATATCTCTGGCAGCCGCGACGAGGGTCTAAAAGTATGCATGTCATCTTACATTCAGTACGGAAATTCAATATAAACGCATCCGTACATTGAGCACATTCGTGAGATACTGTCGTTGAGTGCTCAAGACACCCTCTAAACCGACCTAATCAGCCCACGTATTGAAGTCAATAGCTTATCGCTTACTGGGACGACCTGTCGTTCCTGAAGTGAAGTAAATTGCTGCATTGTCTTCAGGGCAAATCTCATGTTTACTGGTGAGAACGTCAGCAGCATCGCCACGATATTCGTCCAGAACGAGGTTCCAGCTAGGCATTCCTACCCATGCTCCTTTGCCTTCGTGGCTCTCTAACACAAGGACGCCGGTCAACTTCAGAGCCTGAGTGAGCTCCGGGACACTTGATTCCAAGACATCGGCGCGCTCTGAATCTACAATCACCACTTTACATTCGGTGTGTGTCATGCAGAAGATCAATCCTTCAAGCGGAAGCCAACTGAACGCGTTACATTAGTCGCATGGCATAGCGTCGGCACTGAAAGTAGAGTAACTCACGCGTTAACCATTACAGTCACAGCTCCAAGGAGATCTAACAGAAAGATCATCAGTTTTTTTGTAGACCACACGAAAGAATGCTATCTACTGACGGCAAGCCCAAAATGCGACTAGATATTCAGGATAGTTGCGCGAACATATTGCTACTCTATCGCCTGTAACACAGCTATCAGACACTACTGAAAAAATACAACACCAGGGACTGCACCTTTCGACACTTGATATACGTTTCTCAGCATACTGGCAGCCTTTACGGATCTTTCCAGCATCTGCTGAAAAGTGTAGCGTTGCTTCCCATAGACGATATATAGCTTTTCTGAATGCTCGTGGCATGCCCAAGTCCAGAAGTCCTACATAGCCAGGCAGCTTCAAATCAAGGCCTTTCACAAGAAGTGTTAATTACTCACATGCATCGACGGCCACAAGTTCTTGTAAACCCGCTGAACCCTTCCATCAATGACCTGCATCCAATTATTTCATCCCCACAATCCTTCAGAGCTCTGCGCAGGAAGATACGAGAATGTACATACGCAGGTCTCCAGCTCAAGAAGACTTCCTGGAGCAGTGAGAATCCTGTTACCTGTAGACACCACGTCATCAAGAGTTCGCGGTTCATGCAACTAGAGGGGTCCCCACACTCTTCAATCGTACGCTGGGGCTTCCAAACCATGATGTTAGAGAACAAGAGTGCTCAGAAGCCGGAATTCCGACGAATTTAACCGGCTATGATAAATATCGTCTACAACAGTTAAGCACCTGACTGCCGCTGAGTCTCATGAGAACTTAGACTGGATTGACGGAGTGGCGCCGAGTAGAGCGTGTAAGTCAAGCTTGTCATGTAATGAGTAAATGGCATGATCATTGTTCAGATGATAAGTAAAGAAAGAGGACGAGTCAGGCCAGCAGAATTAATGGTGTGTAAGTAAAAGAGCAGCGACTCTCGAGGCGCTCGATAATCGATTGGAAATTCATTTCATCCCGTGATTCAAAACGTGCCGGCGGCACACTATATACCATATCTTGTCTTGCCCCCTTACTTTCCCAAAGCCTCATACTTTGGAACTCTATATAACTTGAGAAGCAGCGAGCTACAAATCACCGATACCGACCTGGATGCCAGATTCTTCAGAAACATGTTTTATACGAGAACGCTGAAACTTACGATAGCGCCATGGCCAAAGATGCCCACACAGGGTCAAGGCGTACATGGCCAGCTGGATAGATTACTCCGGCAGCGATAGGTACAGCAGCGATGTTATACATAGCTGCCCACAGCTGATGTTATGGCAGTGAGTAGTTGGTTACTCTTATGCATTGAATTCACTCACGAAGTTGAATTTCACCCTTCTAACCACAGTTCGCGATAGGTCCACGAGGTTAACCAAGCCTCTAAGTTCTGACGAAAGGAGAATGAAGCTAGCACTAGAGACTGCAACGTCGCCTAAATGCAAAGTTAGTGCTGACTCAACTATAGAATAGGGACGACGCTTACTTCCTGAGCCTATAGCGATACCTACGTCTGCAATACATAGTGCAGGAGCATCGTTTACGCCATCGCCGACCATCGCAACTACACGGCGACTCTTGTGCTCCTTGCCTTCAGGAAGTCCTGACTGCGGTACAGAATCGCCTTTCTGAAGCCACTCTATTTTCTGCGCCTAAGAGTTCCGGACTCAATTGAAAGCCTGTTCATCAACTTGTTCAAATAGGCTCACCTTCTCGTGAGGCAGGACCCCAGCAATGACATTAGTGGAAGGTATACCAACCGCAGCTGCTACTGCCAAGGCAGTTCGTTCATGATCTCCAGAAATCATCCATGTCTGAATACCCTCCTTTTTGAGCCAAGAAATGACTTCGCGCGCTTCCGGCCTCAAAATATCGGTAATCGCAAGCATAGCAACGACAGCGAAGTTGGCGTCGGAATCCATACCAATCGCCGCAAACACCACGCTCTTAGCCTCCGATTTCCAGGCGTCGGCTCGACGAACGAGACTCTCATCGATTGATGCACCATGCTCCCGCATCCAAGCCTCATTCCCGATTATGATCGAGCAAGATAATTCGTTGAATGAAGCTTTCAATCCTCTTCCTGCAGTTTCTTGGAAGGATGATCCCTTTCGAGGAAGCCCGTTATGAGAAGAGCAAAAGTTTCGAATGGCCGACGCCAGCGGGTGCCCACTTGTGCTCTCTACTTCATCCACCATCCCGAGAACAGTCTCTTTGTCCCATCGATCGCTCGCGAGGAACTCCGCATCTGATACCTGGAGCTCTCCGGCAGTCAAAGTGCCAGTCTTATCAAAGACAACTATGTTCAGACGAGATGCCTCTTGGAATGCCTCTCCCCCACCTCGAGCGAGAATTCCGAACTTTGCTGCAAGTCCAGAACCTACTAATAATGCAGTTGGAGCTGCCAGTCCAATACCACAAGGGCAGGCGATTACGAAGACAGCTATCGCAAATTCCAGTGACCAGACAGCTTCGAAGAGAGTGAGAAATATACAGCGTTAGGAAAAACCATTACACTCACCCCATCCACCCACGGCAGAATCTAGATAGTCCGCTGGGAGCTTCCCACTTAATCCCAATGAAAGCCAGATAATCCACGTCAAAATTGCAAGCAATGTAACAACAGGCACAAAATAACCCGTGATTACATCGGCTATTCGTTCCATAGGTGCGCGCCTGGTCTGGCCTTCCCGTACAATCTTCATGATATTATCAAGCCTGATGATGAGCAAGTGAGTGACGAAGGATGCCATATCCAAGTAGAAGCTTACATCGTCTTTCCGCCTATCTCAAGTACTCGTACGTGTACCACGTCTCCTCGATTAATGGTGCCAAGATAGACCTGGTCGTCCGATTCTTTCTTGACAGGCCTTGACTCGCCCGTCAACGAGCTTTCATCAAAGAGTCCATGCTCTCCGGGAACTATTGCACCATCTGCGGGAGGCGAAGAGCCATGCATGACCCGTACGATGTCACCTACCTCCAGCATGTCTACGGGAATTTTCGAGATCTTCCAGCCGGGTCTAGTGGAGTAGGTAGCGGCCTTCGAAGCGGGGTCGGCCTTCTCCACGTCCTCCTCCATTGAAGAGGCCATAGAAATTGAAGATTCATCCGATTCAGGCTCGAGTAAAAGAGCTTCTGCTGGACGAAGAGAAGCCAAAGCGGTAATTGCATCTGCGGTGCGAGCTTTGCTGTATGACTCCAGAAATCGGCCTATCAAATGTTCAATCGTCAGTTGCACACGATGTACCGTACGGCTTGACTTACCGGCCATTAAAAACATTGTCAAAAGGACTACAGAATCGAAATAGGTAGACCGGTCTCCCATCCCATCTTGCGATGCAGGCTGAGCCGCTGCCAGTGCAAGAAGCGCAATTGATGAAAAGTACGCAACCGAAACTCCAGCAGATACTAGAAGGTTCATACTGCCAAACCGAGTAAGGCGTTTGATGATGGGTACGGTGCTCCCTTTCCTCCACAGAGCATGGATCTCCTTAATACTTCTTCGATGAAATATTCCAGCGCTATAGAACATAACAGGAGTCGCTAGAAAGAACAAAGCCCACTGGCTTCGCGAGGTATTTCCTGTCCACATCGGTTCCATCAAGAAGGCTTTGGTAGGGTTACCTTCCTTAACAAGTGTCATATAAACGATGCCGATGATAAACGTCGGGATTGCCACGATTACGGTGAATACCAGACGAATGAACAGGCGTCGTTGTTCATGTAACTGCAAGACTCTTGATCGTTCTTCCAGAGAAGGGGGGTGGTATAAGTTCACTTCAAACTCTGGATGCTTGGAACGGATTGCTTGCGAGATATGACGAATGGTGAACAACGGAAGCCTGGGTTCATATGAGAAGGTGAGTATAGGATCCGTGTAATTCTCCAAGGGCTTGGTAATGGTCATCTGGGAGAGGAATGGTTCCAGAGCTGACATAACCTTTGCTGGACAATGCCTGGAATGAAATTTGAGGATCCTGTGGTGTATACAGCAAATTTTAGGACAGACGTACCTGCAATACATTCCTGAAACTCGAAGGGAAACCGAACGGATCGCACTGGTCCTTGCTATGGGCTCCAAAGGGTTGTTTTCAATGATAGTGGCTTCAAATCCACAGTCGTCAATAGCTTCCGCGACTGCCCCAGCGAGCTCTTGACGTTCTACGACGGCAGAAGCGGAGTTGTCAAGAAGGCTGACAACGATCTCTGATACACCAGGGATGTCCTGCACGGCGCGAGTAATGGAATGAGTGCAGGCAGAACAAGTCATGCCAGCCACGGACATAACGACTTTGTAAGGCTGGCTAGTTTTCGTGTCTTTTTCTAGTGCCGAAGCAGGTTCTCCATGAGAAGCTGGGAATTCCGCAAGACCTTCTGCAGACTGCTGAGCTTGTTGACAGAGCATGCATTGCTGGACGTGTTTTGCGTGTCGGCCGGGAAAAAGGGAAGCTGATCCAGATACCACAGAGGAATCTGAGGTCGAGTCAGACACAACATCAAAACCAGCGTCAAGGATGGCGTCTCGTATTGTATCTGACGACAGAGAAGGGTCGTGATATATTTTGACAGACTGCAATACGACGGATACTTCCACTGTTTTCGGTGGAGGTTGGAGTCTAGAGAGAGTCTCCTCGATAGTGCTCACGCAACTGTATTCGCGGATTAAAATAACGGTCTTTCTTTGAAGAATCAACGAAGATACGTACCTGCTGCAGTGCAGATTGGAGACATGAATAATGGAAACCCGATCACCGCTAGTCATGCCTGAGGGGTATCGGTAGTAGGACGCAGAAGCGAGACCACCGATAGAAGGTCTATATGAATGGGAATTTAAAGGCATTATAATTGAATGCTGGCAGGTTTGTACTGGTCAAATACGCGAGGAAACGGCGAGATTGTTGTCGGATGTCGGTACATATTCATTTTGATTTTGCTCGGACATATAAATGGAATGAGTCTTTTTTGCGAAATTACACGTGATCTCGATCACCAAGCATGACATATAATCTCACGTAATCACGTAATTTATACATTCCCCTCAACACATACTGACATAGCATGCCCACTTGGGACCGTCAGTCCCGTCTTACAAACTTTTTCAATTCCCCAGAGAAACCTTCTCCAAGATCGAGCTCTCTTATTACCCGCTCTTCGTCCCCTTCATCAATAGGATCAGATCTCGCTGCTTTTCATGACAATGGCTCTGCTCTACCTGTTACATTGGGTGTTTGTGCTATGGACGTCAAGGCAAGATCAAGAGCGATGAGGGAAATTCTGATTCGCCTCGTGGAACGCTCTCGTGGTACCATTGAGGTAAAAGTGTTTGGGGACAAAGTAATATTAGACGAAGGTACGTCCTCTCCTATTTTCATGTTACACATTTTTCATTTGTCGTTTATACTTTACTCAGATGTCGAAAACTGGCCTCGCTGTGATATTCTAATATCCTTTTTCTCCACCGACTTCCCCCTAGACAAAGCTATATCTTACGTGAAACTGAGAAACCCTTTCTGCATTAACGACCTTTTGCCTCAAGCCTTACTATGGGACAGGCGGCTTGTTGTAGCAGTTCTCGATCACCTCAAAGTTCCCACTCCGAAACGGCTTGAAGTCTCTCGAGATGGTGGGCCAAAAATAGACGCAGAACTCAGAGATTTGATGAAAGAGAAGCTGGGTATCGTCCTAGGAGGATATCAAATGACTCCAGAAGTTTTTCTCAGAGAGGACGGGGATGCGATCATTATCGATGGAAAGGTTCTCGAGAAACCATTCGTCGAAAAACCTGTGAGCGGTGAAGATCACAATGTGTACATCTATTTTCGTGGAGGGGGAGGTCGTCGGTTGTTCAGAAAAGTCAGTTTGACAATTTTTTTGGTACCTTATGCTAAACAACGTTTAACCAGGTCGGAAATAAATCCAGCGAGCTAGATCCGACGTTGAACCATCCTAGAACTGACGGGTCCTATATTTATGAACAGTTCATCGATGTGGATAATTCGGAGGATATAAAAGTCTACACAGTCGGGAAGGAATACACTCATGCCGAAACCCGCAAGTCACCGGTCGTGGATGGAGTGGTGAGACGAAACACGGAGGGAAAAGAGATCAGGTGAGGTTTTTCATATCCTTCATTTCTACACCAGACTCATTTTTCTCAAGATTTATCACTCGACTTACTGAAGAGGAAACGACCTGGGCAGCAAAAATATGCGAAGGGTTCGGACAACGCGTGTGTGGATATGATATGCTTCGTTGTGATAATGGTCGCAAAAGCCAGGTAATTGATGTCAATGGATGGAGTTTTGTAAAAGGAAACGAGTCTTACTACGGTACGTTACAACGTCCTCCTTCCTCGTGCTTAACGCATGGTCGCCAACTGTCCCTGAAAATGTCTAATGTCTAATGCATTCACTCATCGCATGACACTGACATGTCCTTCTTAGACAAGGCTGCCGAGATTCTTGTATCGTTGTGCATGCAAGTTTCCTCCTCACCAGGTCGTGCACTTCCTTCCGCCGAAGTGACACCTCAAGAGACATCAACATGGCTTCTGAAGGCCAACGTAACAGTCTTCCGGCATGCTGATAGGACTCCCAAGCAAAAGCTGAAATTGTACGCTGTATTCTCCATTTGAAGCCTTACTCTTGATTTAATCTCACTTCTCAAGTAACTTTCCGATTGGCGAGCGCTGGACCCAGCCGTTTGTCACGCTCTTGAACGGCGAAACGGAGGAAATCATACTTCGTGAGAAGGAGCAGCTGAACAAAATAGCTATCGCAATCGAGGAATCAAAACGTCTCGGCGCCAGCGGCGAAGAATTGACAAAGCTGACACAACTGAGTAATGCTTTATTCAGCAAAATCGACTTGCCCGGTACCAAGGCGCAGTTGAAGCCAGTATATTCTAAGAAGCAAGCCGGGCATGCGAGATCACTCACGAAGCTTACATTGGTGTTCAAGTGGGGTGGAGAAGTACATTTCCATTCCTTCTTTTTGGATTCAACGCATTGATTTACTTGCAGTTTACTCACGCCGCACGCTACCAATCAAGAGATCTAGGCGAAAACATGAAGAAAGACATATCCATCATGAGTGCGCAATTTAAGCTCCAGCTATGATGCTTATGCTCATTTCAAAATTCAGATAAAGAGGTTCTTCAGAATGTCACGGTGCGTGTCCCGAAGTTAACGACGCGCTGCCTTTGTAATGATCTGTTGCATCTCAGATCTTCACTTCCTCAGAACGCCGCGTGATTGCCTCAGCAGAGATTTTTGCTGCTTCCCTTTTAGAAGCTCAACCATCCTACTCTTCAGTATCTTCGTCCAATATTTCCTCGTCCAATTCAAGTGCCCGGTCTTCACGGTCGTCTACCGATGGGGCTACGTGCAATTTGTATGCACGCAAGAACACCCTCAGCCGCCACAATAGCTCGGCGCCTCTATCTCTCATAATTCGAAAAGACCTTCTGGATGACTCCAACGCTGCAAAAGACCTCATGGATGATGTCAAAAAGCGTCTCAAGATCTTGCTAAGACCAGGCGAACCGGAAAAAAGACCTGAGTTGACGTGGCCGAAAAGTATGAAGAAGGAGCCTGTTGAGGTGGTCAAGGTTAGTACTATCGCTCTATCTCTCATTCTCATCACTAAACGTGAGAGCAGGAAGTCATCCAGTTGCTCAGCTCCTTTAGGGACATAATGCGGCGCAACTATGAGACCCTTGATGTAGACAAGATTCAGGAAAGATGGTACCACACTTTCTATCTCCTGTCAATTGAACACCGCCATACTGAACGTCGGTCACAGGTGCTGCGGGGATGAACCCTGGCTCTTTCGCGAGAGATGGGAAAAACTATTCGAAGACTTCTGTGATGTTGAGCAGAAAAAATTCGATCCATCCCGTGTACGTTCTCTATTCACCGCGGGGGCAACTGAGTCTCATAATTTCATGACCTGCAGGTGTCGGAGCTGTATGATACAATCAAATACTGTGCTCTCCATCACCGTACCTTCTTGTTCTCTATCTTCAACGAAAACCAAGCTCTAGATCCTCAACAGCAAGATCGAAAATTACACGAGTTATACGGTCGTGCCAAAGCTCTCTTTGATCTTGTCGCACCCCAGGAGTATGGTATTGAGCCGGACGAAAAGTGAGTCTGCCCAAAGACTAGGATAGCTTTGCTTTCTCATGCCACGCTGCCAGGGAGGAGATCGGAGTTCTGACGTCGCTGCCTCTTCTCCAAAATGTCGTGCGGGACCTAGAAGCTGCGCGAAATAATGGCGAAAGTTCTCTGACCTTGTATTTCACTAAAGAAAGTCACATACACACACTGGTGAATCTTGTCCTGACATCCGGACTCCCAATTGCCAACCGCCGGATACCGGAACTAGATTACTGCGTACGCTGTTTCTTTCTTGGAAGGGTTATCAGACTAAGTTCTCTGTTAGTCTCATATAACCTTCGAGCTGTACGAGAGAAACCATGGGCGAGGCAAATCGGACAAAGAGTATTCGATCAAGCTATCGTTGAGCGAAGGCGCCCATTCCTCAAATGTATTAGACTCAACACTAGACGCTAGACACTCTTTGAACGTACAGCAGAGGCGGTAAGCGTGTCATGTATGGGCTCCCTCGATTAGACCTGATGATTCTGTTCCAACAGAAAACTGACCCAGCATCTACCTTACGCCCTCGTCATAGAAAAACTGTCGAAACATTTCCATAGACTAGCTGATGTAAGTGTGCAGTCGTCTCGAGTGCGATCTTGCTGACTGGAGTTTTTGTGCGTTCAGGACGATATAGATACCGGTTCTGAGGCGCTTGAGACCGTACAGACGATACCTGCTGCCCTAGGCTCTTCTGACAGTGTCGATGAAGTCTGAGCTCAGCTTATATTAATTCATGATAATAGCAGGCATTTCATACTCATCGCATTCTATCCATAGATAATATTAGCGAAAACCCTGTGTAGTATATACGATAGCACCGACTAAATATATGTAAAGGTATACACGATTATTGTTCGGGATTTTCGTCTCTGCCTTTGGTATCATGCGACTCCCATTCCTGCAGACCGTGTTTCGAGCGCTCTTCACGGAGGACCTTGGACTTCATTTTTGAGAAATGCATGCCGTGAGTAGGTTTGGCGGTCATGGAGGCGTGGTCGTTGTCGAAGAGGGCAGTAGAGGTCTGAGAGAGGGAAGATGTCTGAGTGGCTAAGGCTGCAAAAGACGTTGTAGAGTCGTGGTATCTAGATGGGTGTGGTTTTGAATATGATGACTCGTATCGTTATTGGATGGACCTACAATCTGAAGGGTGGGATGTCGTAAAAAGTTCTGAAGACAGAGGCCATTTTTGCTCACCTATAAGCTTCTTTGTTTAAGCAGTCTGCCTCTTCAATTTTATCAAGGACATCTCTTTTAAACGAAGCTTTTATGAAGTGCAATACATCGAAAACATGATGTTGGTTTGGTCTATAAAGGAAGTGCTGATTGAGCGAAGTTGCTTCACGAAATACAAGCAGAATACTTGCCGCCATATTCGAATTTGTGGGGCGAGAGAGAAAGTTCCGTCCGAGGATATCAAAGGGTGAAATACATCAGTAATAAACTGCACTACGGGTGGACGTTCGGGGTAATCTGAAGGAAAGGTGAGTCTGAATTTGAGGATAGCGTCAGCATAGTATCCTGATGTAGGTCGATCAACATTTATTTCGTTTCGTAGATAAAGAGGACATACCCTGATGAATAAATAACACGACATCCCAAATCATCAACGTTTCCACTGACGGTACAACATACAGGCCCAAAGGACAGTGGGACCTGTTACGCAGGGACGCATATTCTAGGGAAATGGCAGCGCGGGTTTCTGGTTTGATTGAATCGGAATTCTGAACGGCTGTGGTACCAGACCTAGTTGGACGATGTGTAGAGCGCGAAGAAGACTTAGTTCTAGTAAGGGCATCGAACGATGGGCCAAGTGGGTTGAACATTTCCAAGATATAGCAGGCTCACGTGCAGGTCAAAGCAGTATCAATCGCTTCGTCACTATCATTATGTACAGTCTGAGTCTACCGCAACTGAACTCAACACTTGAATTATCTAGCGTATCCTCCTCTGTAACGTGGTCCTCGTTGGTCCCCGCGTGCTTTTCTTTCGTACTCTCGATCACCGTATCTATCCTGGTCTCTTCTCCGGTCTTTTTCTTTGTTCCAGTCTCCGGCTTTACCTGAGCCTCTACCTCTCTCCCTGCCCATGTCCCTATCCCTACTCTTATCTTCTTTTTCTCTGCTACTCTTGTTACGATCTCCGTCTCTATCTCTTTTCCTTTTCTTGTCTCTGTCGAAAGCACCATCATCGCTCCTCCTTCGGCTTGCCTCACTGAGGCCATTCCTTTCACCACCACCAGGCACATCACTTATCCTACTCAAAAGACTCACAGACGCAGCTCCCTTCAGTGAAATCCCCATCTTTTTAGGCTGTGTAGGTGGCTGTCGCCCATTGCCAGAACCTTTACCCTTCATAGACCTTGCAAAAAAGTCGTCTATATCGTCCTCATCCTCTCGGTGTCGAGCTCCCAGCTGAGCCATCTCCTTCGCTTTCCCTCGCTTACCGACATTTGTAGGCACGCGTCCACCCCAATCCTGCCATTGCGTGTCATCTCGTTCCCAATCGCGCAGTGGGCGCGACGTAGTGACTGTTTCCACGTCATAAAACGGACCTGACAATAGATTGTTGGAGCTGAATGCCGACCAATCTTGTGGTATATCTGCAACGTGCGAGGTAATATCACAATCCTGATCCGACAATATTCAAAACATAATTTATTTATGATTTCAATAATAGCACTTACGTCGCCCCAGTGCCCGCTATCACCACAGTTATAGCACCAACTATCCTCAGCAATATATCCTTCACCGCCCTCGCCTAGTGGGAGGAGCTTCTTGTCCCGACGACACTTCAAAGTATTGATCCTGTCTTCTTCTGTTACGTATTGATACAATCGCCATAAAGTCGGACACTCCTGTGAGAACGTGAGCATGGGCCGCAACAGTAGGAGAGCGAGGCACGAGGCACTATACATTTGTAGCATGATTGGAAGCCCCACATCTATCGCAATCATCATAACTATTGGCCAAAGCTCCGCGATTTGGACACGTCTAACAACCAAGAATGAACAAGGCTACTTGGAAACAGAAAGAGGAACTTACAGCGTTCAGATGACCCTTCATCCCACAAGCAAAGCAGACTTTACTGATAGGACACGAATTCGTGGAATGCTCATTACGAACGCCGCACGTCAAACACTGCGATATATCAGAGGGGGATACATCGCATAGAGCGGACAATTGCATACAATAATTACAGGGCAGGCATTCGCTTTGTGTTCCCCTTTTGCTCCGCAACGTTTACACACAATAACACTCGGCGTGGCCGGTTTGTCTGCTTCGGTATCAAAATACCGAGGGATGCTTAGTTCCTACACGTCAATGGTTGATATAGATGAGAGTAAATACGCGGAAAGGGCTCACACTAGGCCCGCCATAATCAAGATATTCTATGTAGTCTTCTTCGTCCGAAGCTGGTGGTAAGATTTCAACAGGGACTGAGCCGACAACGGAAACATGTGCAGGAAGAAGTAGTTTGCTTTCGACTTCGCTTTCAGATTGCTGCTGAGCGACCGTTGATGTGACTGGCTGTGAAGTAGAGTCGGGGGCAGCATGGGGTTGAAGATCAATGAAAAACAGATGTGAATCGTCGATAGGAGAGCGAGAACTGATACGAGCTTGTGCATTTCTACGAGACTTGTCTTTTTGAGATTTTCTGTTGGAAAATTCATCGTCTGAAGAGACTGTAGTGAGATCTATGACTTGGGCCATGAACAGGAGAGAAATTAGAAATTCCCACGATTCATTCCTGTGCTGTCGGCGGTCACCATCTCATCACCAGGGTCTTTCTCCTTCAGCGTCGTCGACCAAGTACCGTCTCTGTCTCTCTTCGTTTCTCTTCGTCGACGCTGCTGGTTCTCAGCTAAGGGTTATTCCCTTTTTATAAACGAATCGTCAAACTCTGTTATACGCTCTTTAGTCTTTTTCTTTCCCCTCTCTCATCATGCGTCTCGAGGCTCTTCTTCCACGACAGTCTTCAAATTGTGTCTCTTGCCCTACAGACACTCCCGTCTGCAGCTGCTCATCAGACCAAGAATGTGTTTTGATCAATAGGTCAATATCCTTCTCTTTCCGACTCTTGAAACTATTCCTAACCTCCTTCCAGGTCTTGCACTCAATGTAGCTACTTCCAATGTCAATCCCAAGCCTCCACTGCTGGCACCACTTCCAGTGGTGGGGTCAGTAAAGGCGCCTTAGCAGGTGCTATTGTTGGTGTTCTCATCTTTCTCGCCGTTGTGATTGCCCTTTTTGTTTGGTACCGGCGCAGTCCGCGTTTCCGCAGCAAAGCCGCCACAGTACCCGAAGTCAAGGCCGACGTGCCTGCATCGGCGGCGGACGTCCTCAATCGTCCCGATCCTGTTGAGAAGCACTCTTCAACAGTTCCATCTGCTACTGAAATGAATACCGTTCGCGTGTATTCTACGTCATCCGACACTACTATCGACCTCGACCCAGAGTCTCAGGTTTCATCACACGAGACTACTAGTCAGGCAACACGTAGAAGTTCTAATCCCTTCGGAGATACTCATTCTATCCAGACAGCTGGTACGGAAGCTACGAATGTTATACCCATCGCCCTCGTCACTCCCGAGACTCAGCGCGTTGTCTCTCAATCTGACACTTCGAGGTCGGCATCACCAGTTCGTCCAGCTCGCTCTCCTGATCTAGATCTCGACTTGGAGCATGTCAATGTCTCTCACGACTCTGTTCGCGCGCCAGCGAACTATGCCTTGTCGTCGCGCTCAGGCGTGTCGGGAGTGTCTTCCAGGAACTCGTACATGTCTAATGCCAGTTACTCCAGTGACTTCTTGAACGAGGCACCCATGATTATCACTCCCAACAAGGGTGCTGTCCGCCAGGTACTTGGTGTCGTCAAAGCTGAGATGATTAATGCGCCAGGTCACTCTCCCACGTCTGCAGAAGGTCTTAAGCCTCCAGCTACTACTCGTCCTGTGGTAAGGTCGCCCTTGGCTGCTACCTCTTTTGGCCCCGGTGATTTATCGGATGTAGCCTCAGAGGAAAGTGTCAATCCTTTCAGCGACAGACACGTATCGACCCAAGCCACGATGGCTTCTTCCCCCAATGGTTCGCATACCACCTTTAGTCAGCCCTCACCTACCATCCACACTGTCGATAGCTCAGTGCCCGACAAGTGGACTCCTGATAGCCCTACTTTACCGTGGTCTCGTAGTGGCCATGACAGCAGGCCTTCAAGTATGAGTACTCAGGCCGGCTCTGTCATTGACATTGCCAACGCTACCCGCGTGAATATCGGCCTCAGCCAGTCCGGTGCTGGAACCCCTCGTACCCCTTATCGAACTACGATGGGTAAGCTCATCAGCCCTCCCACCGGCGGTCAAGGGACCTTTGAGGAGCAGCAGCAGAGAGCGCTTGCCCATGCGCAGGCGCAGGCACAGGCTCAAGGTTTGGAACCAAACAGGAGAGTCTCTGGGTCGTCAGTTTTGTCCGCCACGTCTACGCGAGCGGACTCTATCCTTGAATCTTTCCCCTTCGTTCCCCCATCTCCCATATCGAATCGGCCTGCGCGGTCGCCTCCCGTTTCACCACTCTCACAGCAGGCGTTTAATTCGTCAGCACCCTCTTCACCGCTCGCCAAGCAGACTTTTACTAGTCCGTCTCAGCCACCAGCACCATCATCAGATGTTCGAGAAAGTGACGCTGAGCTCCCTGCGCCACCGGACAGGCGCACACTCGGTTTGTCTACGGGCTCTCAACTATCCACGGCGTCGTCTGGTCTTGGATCTTTCCCATTCCAGATTGATTCGGGTAACGGAAATCTTAATGAAACCACAGCCGCGACACCTTTCAATGGGCGCCAACGGGCAAGTTTAGACACGTTGGCGATCACCAGCGACCTATCTTCTTATCCTCTTGGATATGACAGAGATGGTATAGTCCCACGGAGATGAGGTCTGTACTTCCTGCATTCAGGTATCAGTTCCAACCATTGATGTGTAAATATTTCTCAGTCCTAGATTGATTCTCTGTAACTATATGTTTGTCGGTTTCAACTATACCTTTAAAATTGTACCATCTCTGTTACTGGCAGGTTCTCGTGAGTAAGGAGTAAATATGTATTAAAGACCGACACTGGTTTTTGTTTCTTTACATAACTTTATTTCCTATAATTTACATTCAAGTCAGGCTCTTTTTTTTATGAATAAGTTTAGTCTCTTTTTTTGCCACTTGCTAGCAAGCTATATTTCTGGTGTTTTTTTTTTTTCGTTCTTTGGTCTGTCTCTTCTGAGGGCTGTGGGCTGTGTGTAATTTGCTTTAT
>RCHF01003622.1:0-12404 GCA_003987895.1 Neonothopanus nambi | reverse complement strand
GTAAAAGGGCTGGATACATCATGGAGTGCATGTATCCAAATATTCCATCATCCTGGTCCAGTGAATTCTGTGGCCTATTCATCTGATGGTTTATGGCTTGTATCAGGATCATCTGATGGAAAAGTGAGGATATGGAACACCTCCACAGGACAGGTAGAGCAGGTCCTCAAAGGCCATTCACACTGGGTGAGATCTGTGGCCTTTTCACCAGACAGTATGCATGTTGTGTCAGGATCAGATGACAAGGAAGTGAGGATATGGAACACCTYCACAGRACARRTAGAGCAGGTCCTCAAAGGCCATTCASACAKRGTGASATCTGTGGCCTTTTCACCAGACAGTATGCATGTTGTGTCAGGATCASATGACAAGGAAGTGAGGATATGGAACACCTCCACAGGACAGRTAGAGCAGGTCCTCAAAGGCCATTCAGACTGGGTGAGATCTGTGGCCTTTTCACCAGACAGTATGCATGTTGTGTCAGGATCAKATGACAAGGAAGTGAGGATATGGAACACCTCCACAGGACAGGTAGAGCAGGTCCTCAAAGGCCATTCAGACTGGGTGASATCTGTGGCCTTTTCACCAGACAGTATGCATGTTGTGTCAGGATCACTTGACAWGGAAGTGAGRATATGGRACACCTMCACAGGACAGRTAGAGCAGGTACTTAAAGGTCATTTCAATGAGGTGACAGCTGTGGCCTTTTCACCAGACAGCATGCATGTTGTGTCAGAATCACATGACAACAATGTGAGGATATGGAATGTCTCCACAGGACAGGAGCAGGTGCTGAAGGGCCATTCAGGCAGAGTGAGATCTGTGGCCTTTTCACCAGATGGCATGTATGTTGTATCAGGAGCAGATGACAATGAAGTGAGGATATGGAGCACCTCCTCAGGRCAGATASAGAAGCTACTCATAGGCCATTCAAAAGTGAGATTKGTGGCCTTTTCACCAGACAGCAGACATGTTGTGTCAGGATCATATGATGGAAATCTGAGGCTATGGAACATCTCCACAGAACAGACAGAGCAGGTACTAAAAGGCTATTCAAGCTGGGTGACATCTGTGGCCTTTTCACCAGACAGCATGCATGTTGTGTCAGGATCACATGATAACAATGTGAGGATATGGAAYRYCTCCACAGGACAGATAGAGCAGGWRCTAAAAGGCCATTCAGACWTKRTGACATCTGTGGCCTTYTCACCAGAYAACYTGYATGTTGTGTCAGGAGCAGATGATAATGAAGTGAGGATATGGAGCACCTTCACAGGACAGGTAGAGACAGTATTCATAGGCCATTCAAGGGTGAGATCTGTGGCCTTTTCACCAGACAGCAGACATGTTGTGTCAGGATCAGATGACCATGAAGTAAGGATATGGAGCCCCTCCACAGGACAGGTGGAGCAGGTACTCAAGGGCCATTCAGACATTGTGACAGCTGTGGCCTTTTCACCAGACAGCAGGTATRTTGTCTCAGGATCAAGAAACAAGGAAGTGAGGATATGGAACACCTCCACAAGACATGTGGAGCAGGTGCTGAAAGGCCATTCAGACTCAGTGTTATCTGTGGCCTTTTCATCTGATGGTTTGCATGTGATTGCTACCTCAATTTTCTGGGAGACCTTGATCTGGGATGCATCAAGTGGCATGCAAGTATTTGGTGTGTACATCTGTTYAATTCTCATTCTGCCAGATTTTGATGATAGGAACTGCTYATTATTAGATCCTCCTGAGAAGTATCCCCTCTACTGCCTTTCCAAGAGCTGTGATGAGATTTATAGTCACACAAGCTCAGGCAAAAAGCATATCTTGTGGATTTCATCTCATTACAGGGACATTAATATCATGGCACAGCATGGAACCAAAATTTGCTTTGGGTGTGCTTCTGGAGCAGTGGTCATTTTGGATATGGCAGACACAGTGGATCCTGAGTAAATCATGCAACATAATTACTGAGAACTCTGCTTCTACCCAGTACATATGACTAGCAATGGTTTATCTCACCCAATACACAGAATGTATTTATGATTTGTAATGTGACTGTTGATACCTGTAATCATAGCAATCAAACTTTCCAATCTACAATAGAGCCAGAAGCTCTGGTCAAAGTAAGGTAAACTTCCATCACTCCCAAACAAACAAACAAACAAGACTTTCACTTTTCTACAACTACATACTAATCATCTGTCATGTTGAATACTGTGTCTTATGCTGGTGCTACAGCAGCTAATCCACCTTCTCCATCTATACATTATAACATGCTCTTCCTAATAGTGATATCCCATTCTCACAGACCCAGCAATGCCAACAGCTCCCTCAACTTTAACAACACACTCTAACACCAGTAGCACTCAAAGTGGTATGACTCAGCAACATTTATCACTTTGTCTGCTTCAACTTCAAGTATGAATGTATATGGAAGTGGCTGGTTTTAATTATCTTCATGTGCACGTCTTTTCCCCTCCACTTTCAATCACTCTCCCCTCTTTTCTCCGCTTCAAGTCCACGACGAGATTTTGAATGAATCGGTCGACGTCGTGGTGCCGGAAGAGGTGTTTTTAGATGTCCGATGAGATATCGCCGTAGAAGATGGGGAGGGTTCGGGAAAGAATAGATGAAGAAGATTGTGGAGGGATAGTTGATGGTATATGCAGGCACTTCTTGCTGTGGAAATGGTTGTGATTGGTGGTGATCCAAATTATTGTAAGTTTTCTTCTGTCTTTCCTCACTCGTACTCCAGCTCTCTCTCTGCCCTTCCCCACAACTCTTCGTCTTGATAGTTCCCGTGCCATTCGACAGATCCATTTCCCAGACAGCTCCTCCAACTTGTCAGTTACACCATTACCCCTGCCAGACGCCTACACTTGTCCAAGTAGAAAATTTGGAGCACTCGATTATATATCCATTGATCTCCCCACGAGGCCCCTGGATCCTCTGCTTCGTTCTTGTGCTCAGTCTCCTCGTCGAATCCTGCGACACTGTGGAACTTGAGCAACAGGCTCTGCTCCTGGGGTTGTATGTAACAAGACCGCGATCCCCGTCGTTCAATTATGCCCCTTCTTTCACTTCTTGCACTCAACGCCTAATCCCAAACAGGTGGAGATGATATGATGATGATACCCGCCGTCTCGCTCATCTCTTTCCTGGAATGAGCTATGGTTTCACTGGATACGAATGGGTAAAAAGAATGCTTGCTAACAAAACCCAAGGACGCGGCAAGTACTTCAGATGTTCAAACATCGTAAGTTTCTCACCTTTTTTCCCTCTGTCAAGTTCCTTGTGCATTGATGAGCAAGCTGTCTGTCGCTGACTCGCTGGTCTGTCGTTGGATCATCCAAACACTAAGTAGACTTGTAGGAATTATAATTGAATGAGGATTTGAGTCAACACGGCGCCAGAGACAGACATAGCTGATACGAGAGAAGGACGATCGGTTGCCGGCCCGCTCCTACCATGCTGAAACCGCCGTTCGGTAACCGTTTGTCGGCGATGTAGGCCGAAGTGTCACGCGTGACTGTTCCTTTTTCGTTTTTCGTTTTTCTGCCTCCTTGAATCGTTCGTATCGTTCGTCGTTGCTGGAAGAGGGAGGTACCGGTGCCATGCCACTCTCCTCCTGAACTTTCTTCAATCGTTCGCCGGTGAGGTGTTTTGCGATGTTCGTCATTTAGGGTATCAACTGTGGGGGATGAAAGGTGCTAGGCAGAGAATGGGAAGGCTATCTAGGAGAGGTTCCAACGTCTGATTGGGTATATCTATGCTTACGTTCGTACTGTGAGTGTATTCTTCATGAAAAAAAAAATTGGACCTCATCCGTCTTGTATTTCGTCAACCTTCTACCCGGCAATCATGAATCTCGTCTTTATCCCGCGTCGGTGGACCTTCGTGGTGCAGACAAAGGCTAAGACGAAGCAAATGTTGACGCGTTGACGTACGAACCCCTTCGTTTCCTCCGAGCCTTCCCCCCTCCTCGCACGCGATCCTCCACCAGTCCCACTCCCACTAGCCTGCAACCAAACTTCCATACATAAGCGGAATCCGGGTCTCATCCGAACCTCCACCTCCACCTCCACCTTCACTTTCCCGCTCAGAGTCCATTCCCATTCCCATTCTCAGCCTCAACACGCCCACCCGACTGTCCTCGAATTCGTGTACATACTCAAAGCTTAGCCTAGCTTGGCTTGGCCTGGTCCACGGACCGGATCGACGTTGAAATTTGAAGTTTTGAAGCCTGAAGGTCCTGTTTGTGGGTCTTGACGACTGTGGAGGTTGAAAAAAAAAACGTTAGGGAGGTTCTAGGGATTGCAACAGCACTGGATGGGTCGATAAAGCTCCCCACGCTTACGTTTGTACTGTGAGTGTATTTCTAAACGAAAACATTTCTTGCAACTCATTTTTCGTCTACCTCTATTCAAGACCAACAGTCTCCCGCAGCTGAACGTTGAACGTTAACACGGATCTAGTTCTTCAAGCTTCAAGCTTCAAGACGAGGTCAGCGCGCGTTCACATTTGAGAACAATTCTACGTCCTTCGTGCCTCAAACTTATGTGTACACATCATCATTCGTCCTTGCGCACCCAACTACGTCTTTTACTCATTGTTGTTTTTCTCCCTGAAAAATCGCCTTCAAGGCTCTTCGGCTCTTAAAGCGCAACCATTCCAATATTCAAGCAATTTTCATTTTCATGTGGGATTTGTGCGCCTGACTTGACTTTGGACATGAAACCACGTTATGTAAAAGTAACTTTTGCGCAGGCAAAGCTTGGTACGTACAGCCTTTGCATCGATCTAGGGAAGGAAGAAACGTTCATATTTCATATTTTACTTTATAGTTCGCTGTCAGTTTTCAACTCCACCAACTACTGGGCGCTTAGAGCTCATCTTTCTTTCCGTCCACCTCAATTCATCCTACGACCCTCAATTGCAACTTCAAGGTTGCGTGTAAATACATGTAACTCTTCGTCCTCGCGCACCCAACTACATCTCTAACTCATCTCTTGCCTTGACGTCCATCAACATTGTTTTTCTCCCTGGAAAATCGTCTTCAAGTCTCTCTGAGCGCGTTCAAGGGTCTATCCTAGATGTATTCAAGCGTTTGAACCTTCTCGATTTGTTCGTCTTCGTCGTCACGGTGCTGGAAGAGGGGTAGTTCGTCATTTAGGGTATCGACTGTGGAGGATGAAAAGCGTTAAAGGAGGTATGAGCTTTCGGAGTGGTTGGTTCCGGTTGATTCGAAGGTTGAGATTGAGGCGAGAATTGCTAGTGGGTATTGGGCAGGGGAGGGAGAGTTGAGTGGGGTGCAGGGGAGGGAGTGGAGGGTTTGTTGTGATATCTCTATGATGCGGATCAGGTATGAAGAAGACTCCAATTCAAAGTTTGCAAATTTGATAACTAATCATGCAACGATTCGAAAAAAGAGCCTTCGTGTTCTTTCCCCAGCCCACATAACCCCCACCCAGCCACAACCACAACCAGTGTCGTGGGCGCCCCAGGACGCACCCTTTCTACCATCTTTCTCGCTCCCCTCGCCCTCATGCCATTGCTAGCTGCCAGCTTTGTTTGTCTTGGACTTGGACTTCCGAAAGCATTCGTTTACGCGTACCGTATACGTGACACGACATCGTACTTTCAATCATTCGACACATCGACTCGAACCAAAGCCAAGGTTCAGTGTTTTAGTACATTTGAATTGGTCGCGGTATAATAAACAAATAAGGAAAAGTAGTTCTTATGTAGGATTGGATAATGAGGAGCCCGACAGACTCGGACTCAGTTCCAAAGTTTCGTCCTCCTCGAGTCTGGAGGCCTTCTGAGAAGCCTTACGTCATCGTCACCGCACCATCGATTCTTCAACATCCACGTCGAGACTCGACATCGAACTGGCATTTCCTCTCTCTTTCTGCCAAAGCTTTCTTAGGTACACCTTAGGACCTTCAGGCTTCAACGTAGACCTGGGCCCGTGGACGTGGTTTAGGTTTCAGTACACGAATTCGAAGACTTTGGGATGGGCACGGTGAGGTTGCGGCTGAGAATGATAGGGAAGGTCGGGAAAGTGAAAGTGCCGAGAAGGTGGAGGTGCAAGAAGGTGTTGGTGAAGTCTTCATTCAGACTCAGCGGGCCTAAAATGCCTAAAGCTACATAAAAGCACGAGAACCCATTGAGCCAACACCGAGTCGGGGGTCGAAGACTGGCGCTCAGTACTGAGATTCGAATTAGTAGCGGAACAAACAAACAAACGAGTACTCAATGCTTGTGTTAGTCTGTGTTAGTTCGGATGGTGAGGGGAGGGAAAAGACTGGGGCTCGTTTTCAAGGTTACGGTAAGTCAGAACCCTTAACTGTCCAAATAAAATCTATGCTGTTGAACTGTTTCTGGTCCTTTGAATGTCTACGCATGTGCTATGTGTGCCTGACTTTGGACATGAAACGATGTTACAATCAACTTCTGCTCAGGTAGGACTTGGCACGTACAGCTTTGCATCGAATCACGGAAGAACGTTCAAATGTTTATTCTATAGTTTGTCGTCAGTCTCCAATGCCACCAACCACTGGGCCGGTGTGAGCTGTCTTTTTCCACGTCAATTAAAAAGTGCACCACCTGCATATGGATTCGAAGCAGACTACAAATGCAAAACCCTTACAATGTTACGCCACACCGTCAACTAATGATATAAACAATCAAGTGTCCAGGGTTGCGACTCATGCCACGTCGATCTGCCCTGGGAACGGCGTTCCTGTCTAGGACCGTGCCGTATTCTATCCTATCCTATCCTGCCCAAGTGAATCATGGAAGATCTTCTGACGTTGTGCTTCCTTTCACTCTCGGGTTTCATCTACTGTCGCGGCAGGTGGGTCATTCCGTTAGTTACATCCAAATAGACTTCACTTTTCTCTGCCTGGTGGTACCAGTCGTCAAGCTTCCGTGGACACTCAGGGTTCATCTATCGCAGATAACCATCACAATTCAAGGAGTTTCTGACTGCTCTTTTTTATGAAGGCCGGGTAAGTGGCATGATGTGTCGAAGGTGGTGCAGTGATCAGAGGGCTATGCGAGTCGGGAGGGTTGGGAAATGGCTACCGTGAAACTCTCGCTGTTCCATCAAGGACAATGCTCCTTCTTTAGGGAGGACTGAGCGAACTTCTACGCCGTTAATTGTACCCGAAACTTTCGCGTACACATCTGCAAAAAGCAACAGCGGTGCCCACGGATGGAAGTATCAATGAAGATAGCGCGGAAATGAGACATTCTCTCTATATCAACGCATACCCAATTCATCATACAGCGCTAGGTGAATGCCGTCACTGCCAACTGGTGAGGGCTTCTAGTATTCATGTTCTCGGTGATGATCTGATCTACACACCTTAGTTTCGAAGAAGTGTTTTGGGGTTTTTGAGAAGTGTGGTATATCGGACAGTCGGTATTTGATGTCCTCATCGATGAATATAGTGCTGACCAGCGATCTAGTTCCACTTTGCCATTTTGCTCCGAGTTGCGGACCTATGGTCCCAGACCTCCTCGCCTTTTTTCCTCGCCAACGATGTGGTTTTAACTTAGCCCTTTTGAAAGTTTGAATCAGTACTATAGAATGTGGAATGTGTATGTTGGTGCGTTGCGCGTCTCTTGATACATTTATCCCTCTTCGCGAATGCGCATGTTTTTATGATCCTTGTTGGAGTGTTGCTGGACTATCTATCTTTACATCAGGTACTGAAGAATCCGGGAATGTTTGAAGTGTTCTATTCTGCATGCTTCCCTGCTGCCGTATTTGTGTTCGCTAGCTTTGGAGCTCCGAGCTGCTTTCCGGCGAGTGTGCGTGCGGTGCTTGCTGGCCGTGCGGTCCACACATGCGTTTCTACAGAAACCTTACAGCAGTATTTTTTGGAACAATACTAGCTGTCCTCTTTTTTTTTTCTACGCAACGATGCATTGTGTGTTCATCGGGGAAAATCTGCGTGTGCGTTCGGGGCGTGCATGTAAGATCTCATCGGCACCTCCTTATCCTATCTCTTCCTATCCCTTTTGTGATGAAGTATACCTACTTCGATTTACAATGCGAGTATCCAATTATTACCTACCTTCTCTGCTCTTTGATTCAGGGATGCAGGCGGACAAATTTGACGACGCATGCACATTACGGGACAGCATCTCCCGCTGATTGCATGCTCTACATCAGGGTGCGATTCTTTCGACATTTCTCATTGACAGATGACAAGCTTGATACTTTGATGAAATGATGCTACCCAAACTTAGCTTCCCTCTATCCGATATCACGTTGAAGCTTTTTCATAGTATGTTTCCCCATAGATCGTTGCAAGGCGTATATAACGCTCAACTAGTCTCAGCCAAGTTCATTCATCTCACTCTCTCAGTGCATGACCATAACATCTATGGACGCTACATCGGAGGAAACGGTGCAAAAACCAGACAAAGCCACAGAGAATGCACCGTATTCTTCTTGCAAGACGAACTCTGATGGCAGGAATTTGGTCGTTTGCATCGATGGGACATCAAACCGATTTTGTCTAAAGGTGAGTTCAATGGGCTACATTTAGATTACCTTTCGCTCATCGATCTAACGCCATTCGTCAAGAACACGAATGTTGTCGAACTATACAGTCGTCTAGAGAAGAACACGAAACAGTTGACGTTCTACAACAGCGGCATYGGCACACACGCGAGACCGTCGTGGAGGTCTTTGAGTTACATCAAGCAGGTGATGGTTAATAAGATCGATCTCGCTATTGCTTGGTAAATTGTCACGTATGGTCAGTCACCAGCTAGAATTCATGATTGACTATAGGAGATTCGAAAAAATCTTACTCGACGCCTACCGTTGGCTTTCTGAGATGTACCGACCCGGGGATCGCATCTTTCTTTTTGGTAATATATTCATTGATATTTCTTCATATTGATTGAGCTGACGGTGAGTTCAGGATTCTCTAGAGGTGCATATCAGGTTCGCGCTCTTGCAGCGATGATCAAAACGGTATTTTTAACGATTGAATTCGGTGATACATAGATCATCTGACATACGTTCTTGAAGGTTGGGCTAATTCATCGAGGCAACGAAGCACAAATTCCCTTGTAAGCGTCGATCACTCCTCCCACTTGATGAGCGCTTAACTCGTCAACAACCTTAGCGCCTATGAACTATACGTTGATACATTGGATACAACAACTAAAGGTCCTGAAAACCCTCAGAACATGGCTAGTCGGTTTAAAGAAACGTTTTCCAGAGGCGATGTGAAGGTACACTTCGTAGGTGCATGGTACGTAGTGATCAAGTAATATTTGTTTTCAAGTCAACTCATATAGGTTTTCATTTTCGTTCTTCTTTCTCGGAAGGGACACGGTGTCATCAGTTGGCCTTGTACGAGCAGATAAGAACTTACCGTGTACGACAGATGGTATGAAACACGTGTGTTACTTCCGCCATGCTCTTGCATTGGATGAACGGCGTGTCAAGTTTTTGCCAGAATATGCTTATGGTGGGGTAGCACAGCCATCATCCACAAAGGGGGAGGAGGAGCTGTTACCGGCATGGAACCAAATGCTGATACGTTTGTGGGAATTCTTGACCCAGATGCTGATACGTTTGTGGGAATTTTTGACACAGAAGAAGAGGTTCAGTACTTTTCGTCCAGGAGAAGAGGCTCCAACAAAATCTCAACCAGGACTACCACAGCCTTCCAATGAAAATCAAGCTGAGAATGACCCAGATGCGTCACTATCCTGTGGACCGGATCTACCCCCCTCAAGCTTCCATGACCTCAGTGTATCAGTAATTGAAGAAGAAGATCCAACACAGGACCCCAGTGTATCAGTGGTTGGTCCCGGGCCCATGCCAATAGAAGACAGCTCCTCATCGAAGCCACAGACAAATGGAGGAGAACGTTGCTTGGGACGTCCGACACAGAACATGAAGAGTTTTAGTGCCTCTGATGGAACTCAAGACAGTGATCCAAAGGCGTCGCCCTCCCATAGACCACGTCTGCCGCACTCAGAACTACATACAAAGGAAGTATGGTTTGCTGGCACGCACTCTGACATGTGAGCATTTGATCATTAAACATCCGGCATATATGTCCGAAATTCACGACTTTCACTTTCATCTATAGAGGAGGGGTAAATAGAGAGACTGCAAACCTCAACTCTTATGGACCTGCGCTCCTATGGATGATGTCTGAAGCTACGCTTGCTGGACTTTCGTTTAAACTTCCCAAAAAGAAACTGACTAAGAAGAACCCGGAAGTGCATGAATCTCTCAAACGGCTTTGGTGGCTTCTCGAGGTGATACCTATCAAGCGATTGTCTTACGAGACAACGAATGGTATCACAGTGCATGAATCTCTCACACCGCTTTGGTGGCTTCTTGAGGTGATACCTATCAAGCGATTGTCTTACAAGACAATGAATAATATCACATATACGTGAGTTTATTGATTTCTCCTCATTTTATGGATAGTCTAACATTCCGTTCTTCCCGGATCTTTGAAACAGTCCTCATATAGGTGCCGGGCGTCAAGTTGTCGAAGGCCAGTTCATACATGAATCGGCACTTGATCATGATCACAAGTTGCAAGAAAAGTGCAAAGCACGTCTTCCAGCCACTTACTTGAATACAAGCAAAAGTGTAAGAGCTGATCAGCTCGAATTAGATGTATTTGGTAAAACGGCCGAATATATTTCGCGTCTACGGGGGCAAGGCACAGACCTTGTTCCCATTTTAAGAGTCCTGAACGATATATCTTCAAAGCGTGAGTACATGTACTTTCTCAGTATTATAAAGTCGCTGATAATTGACATCATTCTTGTGGATGTTTAGCTCAAGGACGGCTCTCGCTCAACGAGGTTGATAAATCAGCGGAAGCTCTCTACCAGACCTTGTGCAATTTGCATGAAAGTGCATCGGTGGAGGATCGGCGAGATGCTTTGCACTTGATCATGTCCACCCTAATCAATACGGCTCCTGGAGACCTCAGTTTCCGGGACGTGCCTCCTGTAATGCATCTAATGACGGCGAAGGAAGGCGCCTCTCAAAAAGACCAATTACTCGCTAAGAAATTCATACATCAATTCCGAACAGGTGAGAGTTCCAGGCACCCGCCTTTCAATTTTATATGCCTCACCATCTCTTCTCTGTCTGAACATAGCTGAGGTCAAACAGGTTCATACTGACGCTTGTGTTTTCTCTGTGGCTTTTTTACCTGATGGCACACACGTTGCTTCAGGTTTAGCGGGTGCGGCTGTTCGTATGTGGAATGTCGATGGGGATTATACAGATCTCGGGTGGTTTAGAGAACTTGGGAGCACCTGGTTTTTATCTGCTGCGTTTTCCTCAGATGGTACAAGGTTTATTTTAGGCATAGGTGATACCATAGTTCAGGTACAGGACACTCAGACGGGTAAAAGGTTGGGTAAAAGAGAACAATTGAAACACGAGGATATTATCTACGCCGTTGCGTTCTCGCATGACAAACGATGGATTGCTTCTGGATCTCGCAACGGTTGTGTTATTATTTGGAATGCAGAGACAGGGGACGAGATTCTCAATTTACGCCATGAGGATGCCGTTTCCTCTGTTGCATTCTCAAAGGATAACAAGAGGCTCATTTCAGGGTCGGAGGATGCGACCATTCGCATATGGGATACGGATACGGGTGAACTTGCACGTCCTGGCCTGTTGGAGGGGCATACAAAACTAGTCGCCTCCGTCGCATTTTCTTCAAATGGGGAGCGGATTGTTTCAGGTTCATGGGATGGCACAGTGCGTGTATGGGACGCAGGGAATGGGAGCTTGCTCCTTGAGCTCAAAGGGCATGGAGATAGTGTGGAAAGTGTTGCATTCTCCCCGGATGACACACGAATTGTTTCAGGATCAAGCGACGAGACAATTCGTATATGGGATGCAAGGACAGGGAAGGAGCTCTTCAAGTTATCTGGACACACAGATTGGGTTACATCTGTTGCATTTTCACCGAGTGGAGATCGTATCGTTTCCGGAAGCCGTGATGGCACGATACGCCTGTGGGATGCTAATAGACCTGATGCTTATGATGAATGGGTGTCGACAAATGATGAGCTGCCATTTACTCCCATGGAATCTTGAATGGAATGCCTCCGGCGTGCTGTGGACATGTGGTAGTGGCGGGGTAGTATGGCAGTATAGAAGGGGAGGCAGCTGAATGAAGTTGGATTTTGCTATATGGGCTTTTTGTCATACACTTTCACACTTCGATCTTTTTGATATGTACATGTATCCGCCTCGCTCAAGTTACTTGGACCTGAGCCGGTTAATATACCTACCTATCTATCTAACTACCTACCTCCTCTTTCTCTTCTATGTTTTCGTTTTTCGCCTCATTGATTCTCCCCTTCTTTCAACTCGTCGACAGTCTAAT
>RCHF01003620.1:0-13641 GCA_003987895.1 Neonothopanus nambi | reverse complement strand
GTATCATCGCGGGCCCGCGGGGGTAAAAATTTTCGGCAAAACCAGGGCAAATCTATCCGTGATATACAGTTGCCCGAGACCGCACTGCTGTCAAAAGACCTGCATGTTTACAGTTCAGAGTATAGCTTGATTTATATATATAACGTAGAATTAGAACAGTACAGTAAACAACGCGGGTATCATCAGAAAAGTTTCACAGGTAAGTACAGTGCGGTAGCAAGAAAGAATAAAGGTAATAACGGTGGGTTCGAGGTAGCAGCCTGCGTCAGTAATCAAGAAATACAGTAAGCTCAGAAAAGCAAGATACATGGACAATCAAGATATGAAGTAAAAGAGGCTCCCGTTCAAGATGTGTGCTTGTTGACGGCCATTGAAACACTTATCCTCACTTCTTCCAGCTTCTTGTCACTCCAACCAGCAACTGTCTGACAGTGTTTCGGATGGGAATCTTCAGCGTGGTGTACCATAGCTAAGACCGCTGTGGGTACAAAAGTAATTGTTTTAGATTTACGCCTGTTGCTATAGGAATGTCAGTCAACTGTACAAGAACAGAAGAAAACCAAACTCACTAGCAATGAAGGCAAAACAGGTCTGAAAATGCATCGTTCCAACGGGTGTGCTGAAAGAACGCAACAAGGTGCTTTTGTTGTATGATGTGCCCTACCAAGAACGAACAATCAGCAGAGATTTATCAAGACCGCGGAAAGACATACCAGACAAGTCAATGTCGGGGACCTCGGGCTCGCTCTTTACTTGGACATCCATGGGAGTAGTAGAGGATGTAGAGGATTTGGCTGTAGCCACTGTCGGCTCCTGAGACAGTGTCAGTATTCTGAAGTATGAATATCCAAGATGACACGCACCGAATCCAGCGCAGGGAAAGGACCGGGTGGATCGTCATCATTTCGTGGATAATCCAAACCCCCAAAAGCACTCATATCTTCCGACTTGACTTCGGTCTTTACAGTCGCACCTCCTGATGGGATAGTCGAAACCAATCCCTGATGCCGTGCTTTACGCTTTGACCGAGTACTTGCCCTGAACTCGGAAGCGTCGATCATGCGGATATCGTCGTCGTCGTCAGCATTTTCAGGAGGACCGGATCCAGCAACAGAAGTGCGAGACGAAGGAACGTTAGAAGATACTCTTGCGTCAGCATCATCGTCATCGTCATCAAGTGTCAAGTCGACAATTTCTTTGCCAGAAGAGGGTCCGAGCATGGGTACATCTGTTTCGACTTCTATGTCTTGTCTGACGTCCATATCCCAATCCATGTTCGGAGGAGCTTCTGGATCTACCGACATGGCGGGCGTCGGTGGAGGCGAGTGCAGCTGAGGCGGGGAGTGTGTATCCGCTCGGGGAGGCGGTTGGATGACGGGAGGTACCGCGGGAGGCGGAATTACGGGAGTCTGTCCGCCAGGCAAACGTGTCGACGAAAAGCAGGCGGTCGAGTAGGATACTTCACTCCACGGCATCTACAAAGATACCTCGGCGCGAGTTCGACTTACCTCATTGTATAGACGCCTGAACATTTCATTTTCTTTCTCGGCATTTTCTCGCTGGCGTGCCATCTCTTCATTCATTAATCGAAGCCTTGAGTTTTCCTCCTCTAGCTGTCGTAATCTCTCCAAAGTCGGGGACACAGGGTCAGTGGCAGTAGTGTGTGGCGTAGGATCAACACTGGCCCCATCGTCTTGAAATTCGTCGAAAAGCGAGTCGGGAGAAGAAGTAGAAGAAGACGCGCGATTAGTGCCGTGAAAGCTGGAGGAGATACTTTGATTTGGCTGACTATCGTCGTCGATCGCTCGACTGCGTGGAAGAGGAGCAGAGATGGATTCTGGCGGAAGATCAGGTTTCGTCTTCGTTTCGCCCGCAGGAGCTTCAATGACCGACAGACGCCCTTTCTTTCCCCTCTTCGTATCGAGCCCAATAGATTTTCGCTTGAGCGTCCCTGCACCTTGTCGTCGTTGCGCGACAACACCAGCTAGCAGGTCAGACGAGGAGCCTAAATGTACAATGAGTACAAAGTAAAACGACTCAAAGAAAGGACGCGCACCGATGAGTTTAACCTTTTTCATCAACGCTCTACCGGTCCATTCTACCTTTCTTTGATAAATCCAAAGAAATCGGGTCTCTGGAAACGCGGGGTGCGCCAAATGGAGACTTCCTGGCCCTTTCCATAATCTCCAAACCTTTTGTTCTCTCGCATACAGCCTCCGGTCCTTTTCGTCGATGTAGATATCCCCAGAAGTACCAAGAGAACGAGGAGGATCTCCCTGGCCGCGAAACTCTGAGAATTCGTAAAAGATATCCTTTTTCTCCGGTTCATCGAATGCTCTGAACTTTCTAGGGCATTTAAGAATGTCTGGATGATCCTTCACTTCTATGTACTCCATGAAAGTGTATCTGATTCAATGAGAGCGAGCGACAAGAAGTGGCAGGGAGGATCAACAAAGGGGGCGAAAAAAAATTCTCGATACGATTGCTTTTTGACCAGCTTAGGGCCGGTCAAAGCGCGAGGCTGCATTATAATACCTTACAGTGCTAACAGTACAACATTTCTCATTATAATTCACCTTTCTCCAAGTCCATTTCAAGACCAATATCAGTTCCCGGGACCTCAGAAGCCCCTACGCCGGTAAGACCTAATCCGAAAATGGCCCGACGAGGGGAGTGATATCGGCCTTGCTCGTTACCTCTTAAACTGGTTTTGCTCTTCGGTCCTTCCTCCTTTTTCCTCACACTTCTAAAGAGATCTCTCTGCCTCTCCCTTCCTCTATGTTCCACGTCGTCCTGCTCTTCCCCACCACGCATACCATTCACCGCACGGCGAGCAGTTTGTCCGCGCTCTTCAGCCCCTCCGAGTTCTCTCTCGTTTGCCCTTGTATCATCATTCCCAGAATACATCTGCCTACCACTTTTAGCCATACCGCCCGACCCATAACTTTGCAGCGTCTTCACAATAAGAAAGAAATAAATCATGCCGAGCATGAATACAGATGTGATCGCGATGCGTGGTCCCAGAGCTGCCAAGGGACCTAAAGGCGACCTCTGACTTGGGTCAGAGGTCGACCCAGTACGCCAGACGAATGATAAAATCGAGACGATGAACGAAATCATCGACCAGGACATCCATACCGCAGGCATGGCCAGCAGCACCCAGACGTTCCACCATACCAGCGTCTTCGTTCTCTGCGCCTCCTAAGCAATATACAAACATTGTTAATAGGCAATTCCTAGAGATATTATCGTGAAATAGTCACCTCTGCCCAACGTGACGCCCGATACATGCTCCTCATCGTCCCAAATCTTACAATATACATGCAACCGTACGACAGACTCATGAGCGAGCATATCAAGGAAAGTAGCGCAGCGGTCCTCGTGAGGGGGTCACTAGCCGCGTCAGGTATCTGAAACATAGTCAATATAGCACTGCAACAGAAACCAAACTTCGTCAGCAGACAAGCGTAGACCGAACGACAAAAACCATACGATAACAACAACGCCGACACCAGATTCAACGTCTTCCACTCTTTCATCAACGAATCTATGAACGTCTCCCACGAAAGCTTGAACCTAACCAAGGCAGGCGAAACCAGAGGCGCAGACCACTCCTCCGGCAATGGAAGCGGGAGATCGACCACAGACGCCGCAGCAGCTGCAAGATTCGTAGCAGAAGCAATTCCCGCCGCCATCGTATTCGCATTCGCCTGCCCATTCATCCCGGGCCCAGCACCAGCCCCAGCCCCAGCACCCATTCCAGTCCCTGGCCCCGGCCCCAATCCATTTGTCATGAGAAAATGGCTCCCTCCGCGCCCACACGCGTCTATCATTCGTTGAATATCAGGCCTGCTAACCTCCGCGTCCTCGAAAATCCGAGCGACGCGAGAAAAGTACATGGAGGGTATTCGGAGGAGCATATGCAGGTATATCATCCTGGGTAGCGTGTCTGTGATAAATATTCGCGTATCATGCGCGCGCTGTTCAATTTGGGCACCATCATAGTTGGAGCCGGTAGCAAAAGATGTCGTTAGTGGGCGAACAGTTGGAAGTTCCAGGTTTTCAGGAGGGAGGCCGTCGGAGGAGCGTCCCCCAAAACAAGGGAACCTAGGTATATGAAAGCGAAACTGCGAATGAAAAGGGTTTACAGGGACGAAGGGCTCTTCGTGGCGAGTGTGAGGACGATGGAGACCAGTAGACCATTGGTGTAAAATTCGTAGAGGGGAAGTAGCTCGAGAACGCGATGCCGAATGCTGAGAAGGGGATCGAGAGCCTAAGAATTTATTGGAGGCCGTCTCAGGTTGGTCCTTCTGACCGTGATCCGCTCCAGTGGACGCTCGTAGTCCAGACGAAGGTGCAACTGGATCGCTTCCTCGATTCAGCCTGTTGAAAGCTGTTCAAACCGTCAGTTTTTAGAATAGCTGAAACACGACGAAATATCAATCTCACCTTGTCTTACACCTTGGACAGCTGGCAGAGACGTACGATCACTCTCAAACGATACTCGTTGTTGAGACGTCTCTCGTTCCAGCGATCCTTCAGAGGCACTCGCGCGAGGGCGATTACTACTCCATGTATTCGAGTGTAAAGGTTGACCGAATGCTCCGAGCGAGTCCACGTTAGGAGAAGAGACATTGGGCCAGGATCTAGAAGCGTCCAAGCTGTGTCTAAACACACGAGGAGAGTGGTTCATCATTGGCGACCGACCGCCACGAGTGAGATTCGGACTCGTCATGGATTGCGGAAGAGCAGATAATTTGTCAGAATATGTGAGAGCAGAAGAGACTGTAGCATTTGATTCTGTACAGAAGTATTGAGTCTCTTTGTTTTGTTATAAAAGAATAGAAGACGTACCTGGAGAAGTGGACGACTCTTCCGGCCTCAATCCCTGTCCAGACTCCGCCAAAGAAGGAAACGGTACAATTTCAACCATCTCCTCTGTGACGATGGGTACATCCTCTTGAGTTCCAGATGTGATTGCAGAAGACATAGCGCTCAAAATCTTCCTTCCAAATGAATTGAGATCCTTTCACCAAAAAGAACTTGGAAGCCGTTGTCGAGGTTGAAGCGTGAGTAAATCCAAGTTGGTTCAGTCATTCAAAGCCGTCCAAGGTGCACATAAAAGAGAATCTTCCAGTATTACTGGTGGGCCGAATGGAAGGATTAGCTGTACATGACTGTAGAGCTGCAGAGGCTCAAAGGAAACCCAAAAAAGGACGCTTAGGCCCTGGACCGCGTGGAGAATTTAGTCACATGACTCAGGGTGGACCATGGTCCGCCATTTTCAATAATTATCGCTTTGATTCTGGACTACCACTACCACCTCTACTTAATAGCGAGATTCTTTAATCAACTCGCCCAAACTATCGACTCTCATTGCTACTCTGTCTCTCATTTTTTGCTTCATGGTTGTCATCACTAGCCGCTCTGATAATATGGTCTCGGCACCGTCACACTCTTTTGATTTTCGACCTCTGGTACTCTGCGCCGCTGTATTTGGGATTCTGCTGCTCTTTGGACTCGTATCGTACATCATATTCATGCTATTAAGAAGGCTTCGTCCATTAAGAAATTCAAATCCAAAGGCTCGTTCTGTTCATACCATCCTCAACTGACCTATAAATGTAACCTTGAATATCCAGACCAAACCTCTCTTTCTTGCCGAGAAGTCGTTCAACAATCCGGATGCTACGCAAAAATCAAAACCATCAAGCCTCAAGAACCTCTTCCCTCAAACTGATGCTCTTGAAATTGCGAAAGCCCCAACACCTCTCCCTTTAGCGCTCTGTTCTCCACCCTCGACCCGCTCAGACGACATTGTCTCTTGGATCTCAGAAGACACCATTGTTGGCGCTAACGACGGATACGCTTACATTCACTCGGAATATCGTCTACCCAATCCCTCAAGACCCCGAGGCTGGGTCAAATTCGAGCTCGTTACCCTTCCGGCTCCCGTTGCCAAGTTCAATGACCACAACGGTGCCATTGTGGAGAAGGAATGGCAACCTCCCTCGCTGCATGGAACGCGGTGGGGATCCGTGTCGTACACCCTTGGAAGGCCGGTAAAGGGTAAGTGTGGTCCGCACCCAGGAGGGATGGAGAGGAGGTCACTTCCGGCAGCTATGTTCAAGTGATCACTCGTGAGGTTTCAAATTATCAATACCGACAAGGTCGTACACTGGACGAGGTCTTTTGGGGTTTGCCACTTATCGTGGTCGAGTTCCAGCCCAAGGTCATTTTGTCTCTATGCTTTCCGTTACACTATTACTACGCTCTAATTCGACTACATTGCTGCTCACGTCATCTCTATTCCTACCTTTCTTTTGATTACTCACTTGGTCCTACATTAACATTAATACTCATAGGAGCTTTGCATATTATCTATAACTAATTCAACGGAACAGTGGATGAAGTAAACATAACCTAAAGCGATACCAGTACACCTACATTATATAACAACCCAAATCAGGATATCTTCCACAGAGAACTGGAATCTTTCAGATACCCATCCTTCGTGAACTTGACACCTTCGTATTCCAACAACTCCAGCTTCTGATTCACCCGCGTCCCAGTCTTGCCTTGAGGGCCCCACTCGCCTTTGAGTCCCCCGATATACAATGAAGACGCAATGACACGATGACAAGGTATTCCAGGAGCGAAAGGATTCTCGCGAAGAGCCCCGCCGACTAAGTAGAAAGCTGATTAATACTCACGGTCGAGGGTATCAAAAGGACAGAGCTTCTTGCCCGAACGAGGAGACCCGCCTATGGCATCACATATATCTTTATACGTGCAGACCTTGCCCTTAGGAAGTTTGCTGATGAAGTCGTATACATCCCATTGATGTTGGGTAACGCGCTATATGAAAATGAAATGACTACTTGATCAAACACAGTTGCTCACGCTTGAATGCTCACTTTTCCAGATGGCCTTCTGTACGCGTTCCTCTCTGCTTCCGTTTTGGGGTAGGAGTATACAGGGTCTATTGGCTATCTCTCAGAAAGGCGCAAACTGTACTTGAAGGGAAGCGTACCACATTCAGCCCTCAATAGAGCCGGAAGCTGGCTCTCGACAGTACCAATGTTGTCATCATTCTCGGGAAGCTCTGTGCCCTCAATGGACATCGAACCCATAGAGGACTCCGTTGAGCTGAAAAACTTGGATTGCATTGGTGGCATAGCGCTTTTTGAGACCAGGGTGAGTAGAAATACTTTGTGGTTGGAGTTAGAGCCATGAAAGTCGAGACGAAGGGAATATATACTCACTTTGGCCGATTTGACTCAAAGGTTTACGGTCAGAAGCGGGGGTGAGTCACCGGCTGACTCAGAGCGCGCGCCGGGCGCCCCCGGCGACGCACGTGAAAATCACATGATCTGATTATAAAGCTTCATGAGGGCCGGTCTGGGCCGGTCATGGCCGTAGAATTTTTAACTTTGGACAGCGACGTTCAATCGCAGCATTCATGCCCTTTCAAGATTCCAGGCATTCTCTTCAGGAGCACAATCTCACAAATGCATAGAGCAGCCGAAACAGCTGGTTCCTGTCTCATCCATAGCTACACTAATCAAAACTACGCTCTCCTAATTACACGTATCAAGTCCATGAAGCAAGTCCATGTAGTCCATGAAGTCCATTCAAGTACCTCGAAGAAAAAAGCCAAACTCAAACTACTCAGTTGCAGTCCGAGACGACGCCTTGGCCCGCAGTGATAGTGTCGCTTAACTTGCTCAAGGTGTCGGTCACAGCCGAGTCAGTCCTGGATTTCAAGACGTCGATCGTTCAGCTCGATCCGGCAGGGGCAGCACAAACACTACTTACGAGTTAAGGCCACTCAGCGCGGTCTGTGCTTGCGTCAAGCCATCTCCGACTTGGGTGCGTGCGTCAGCGGGGGCTGTCTGGCCGGTAAGAAGGGCAGCGGCAATGGTCTTGATTCCGGCCCCAGCGCTGGAGAGACCAGACTTGGCGGTCGATACAGCAGATGCGGTAGCTGGGTCGGATCTGCGATTGTTAATGGAGATGTAAGTAACGGATATAGTCTTCAGCAAACTCTGTATACTAACGTGTCAACTGCATCAAGAGCCTTGTTGGTGGCAGCGAGGCTCGAGACAGTCTTCAGACGTTCAACGTTGCATTGAAGGTCGCCAATCTGGCGGGCAAACAAAGGAGCTGATTGAAAGGATTATCAAGAGTCATGCTTAGATAACTATCCCCAATGAGGATCTTGCTCACCGGCACCAGCTTGGAAGACGAAAGCAGCCAAGACGAAGGAAAAGAGGGACAAGACAAAAGTGAAGCGAGCCATTGGAAAAGTTGAAGTTTCAAAGAGGGTTTGAATAGAGGAAACGGTAATGCAAGAGCGAAGAAATGTAACTGGAAGAACACCTCAAGTGAAGACACCAGGTCAGAACGAAAGACAGAATGAGGAACAGGCTCCCGATTTCCTCTGCTCTTTAAAGGTTGGGTCAAAGAAGCACTTGCCGAAATGAGAATCAGCAGTCAAGCACCTTCAGGGCACTGCATGCAGCCATGAACGAGAATTGGAAGTATTGAATATTCGCACCTTCAACCTGATGACTTGGTTGGCATAGAAATGCATCTCGGCTGTAGAGAGAGATGTAGTATTGGAGTTACTTGGGACCTCGAGGACGAGGTTGTTCTCAGACTCTGCACCCGTTCTGCACCCGCTCTGCACCCGTTCATGACAGATAGAACAAAATAGAATAGGTGTGCTCGGAAAGGTAATGAAAGAACCCTAAAGAACCCTGCAGTTTATGGACCCTCATCTCCTGAATGTCTCAACTCGGGAGAACACGCCATTGCGAATATCGGTACTTAACGACCGTTGCCGAAAGACTAATAGAAGCATCAATACAGATCAATACTCGTGCATTCAGCTATCATAGACGAACAGCCTTCGGGCAAGGCGGGATAACATCCATGTAAGGTCTGGAGCACTGACTTCAGAGTGTCACCGGTCAGCTGTTAGGAGGAGCCGCAAGCTGGGTGTCTGGTCGAGACCGGGGCACATATTGTCGATTCCTGACAGCCCGGACCAATGGTATGTAATGTAGTTCAGTGAACAGATTTACTTATCTGAAGGCGTAAGTATGGTCAGCCGACTTCCTGGGCTCACGTTAATTGCTTCCATGTGGTTCATCTTTTTGTTTTGCTAAGCCAGATGGACGGACGGCCATGAGTAGTACACATATCATTCAGACATTCATCGTTGTTGTAGATGAAGTAATCTGAGTGATCATCCCGAACGATCTACAGAATAGACGCGCTAATGATGCATACAGTCTGTAGAAGAGAAAGTTGAGAACGTGTGCTTTGACCTGCTCAAGCACCCATGTGATTTGTTGGGGATTCTCGCACTGCATACTCCCGTCTCGGGGAAGAAACGCCGCAATGCACATCCTAAGTGGGAGATATGAAGAGATATGTAACCTGTATATCAGAACTTGACGGCTGTTGCAAAATCAACCACAGTGTCAGTCATAAGACCTATCGACGATCAACGCTAAATAGTATCGATATTTATCAGAGTTCAGTACCCTTCAGTCGGATGGTCTGCAGGAGCCCCGAAGGCCTATTGTTGTGGGAAGGGTTATGATCAAACTTTTGGGTTCATGTACATTCACAGCACTAGTACATAGTTACTACAAACATCTCTTGGTTGACAGCGGTCATTTAAGTCCGTGCTAGTACAGCTTTTAGTCAGTCGGCGAATCCCTGAAGCCCAATAGGAATTGCATGGCCTGGAAGACAGCCTTTATTGTTTATGAGAATCAGTCAATATCATAGCTGTATTGATAGTATCGCTTACCACAGGGGAGAATTGAGGAATCCTAATAGAAGAAAGATGGTAGTTAGTATGTAACGTAAGACAAGGAACAAGGTTGAGCAGTACGAACATATGACCACTGAGCGAGACTTCTAGGAAAGTGAGGTTACGCTCTGTATGAGCGGTTCCCAGAGGTACACCACTAACGATGAAACTATCGTTAGCAATAGGAGTTTGGAATCCTTGCAGACCGTTCCCTAATGAAGAAACAAAGGTCAATATTCCAAAAAGTACAATACGCGATAACAAGCAAATGCTTACATGTCATACTAGCAAAAATCATTGAATTAGCCCTGTGACTGACGGAAGCAAATCAACGGCGCAACTCACTTTTGAATTGTAATTCTTGATCTGAAAATGAAGGGACGATTAACAAGAATACGCTTCTAAATAGAAAGGACATACCCATCAGCGATCAGAATAAAGTCTGCCAAACCGTGAGCAATAATTGAGCTTTGACTCTTCTCAATGACGTTTGGCAGAACGGTGAAAGACGAGGGAAGACTCGAGTCTCCATCAGGGAACACATTTATGTTCGAGCATTCAGTCCAATCGACATTAGTTGGGGCGTGAATAGCCTCTTTGACGTCTTGTCGATCAAAGTACAACGGAGACAGTTGTACGTTGGGGAAAGATCCGCTGAGGAATAATGACGATGATGAGTATCGTGTCGTAACGAATGGAAATCCATACACACGGGAAACCAAGAACATCCCACAGAATGGGGAATGTATCGAAGATACGATAAATGTTGAAAGCAGGGTTGACCTTCAGAGCTTCATCGAAAATCGTATCCCACACATCGCATCCTCTATCTGCTTCCGTGGAATGACCGGGGAGAGGCAGGAGCCCTTTAGGAGGGAAGGTAACAAACTTCTCGACGTATCCAGTATAGTTACAAGCAGCTGCAGTCTTGTCAAGTTGCTCCATGACCGATTGACTGGGTTATTCGGATATCAGAGATCGATGCTCGTGGATGTACATCGAAAGCTGTACAAACCTAAGGGAGAACACGTTCTCGTACTTGTGAACGAAGTCCACTGCCGGAATCTGTTCCATAGCTACATCCCACCCAATGACAGCTGAGTGGGGCGTACGTAAATATCTCGGGGAAGGCGGTCGATGGAATGAATGAACGTACGGTCAGAGATCCAGATTCCTTGTAAGTCGAGGTCGACTAATCCTGGGTGTTCGTAAAGGTAATTGGCGATGTCTATACATAACCATCGTCAGGTAAGTATGCAGATAAGTAAACAGATCAACTCACACGGAACGTACATTCCAGCATACTGGCAGAAGGTGCATCTCGATCAGCATCTACTATGAAGCGAAAGAAATGCTAAATAGACGCACACTTTCACCACTTATCCAGAATTTCTTTCCTTTCAATTCAGAGAATACCTCCAAGAACTGCTGGAAGAACCCGGCCATTTGTGCCGCGAGCTCATCCTCATTCTAGGAACGAAGTCAAGGCCATTGCGAAAAACAAATCGATTCCCCAGGCTTACGGTGATGTTTGGCGTGCCCTGCGAGAAACCAGTACCAACAGGTTGTTCAACCCATAGTACGCTTGACAAATTGGTCCAACTCTGCTCGTTGACGATCGGCTTTGCAGTACCCCAGCTCCACGAGAAAGGCTAACGGAATTGCAAAACAAGAAAATCAATAGGATAATCACAAGCCATGATTTGGGACGTACACCATTCTCCTGAAGAAGTCCTTCCAACGACGAGCAACCAGGTCCACCATTTGTCCTTCAACCTTCTATGAGACATTGCAGTAACGGGTGAGCATCATCCTGTCATACCAGAAAATAAGGTCGTCAAGGCTTCCTTCGGGACCGGGTGGGAAGAACCAGAAGAATAGCTATCACCAAGAACCGGCACTTAGTCGACACCTCTGACTAATAAGTCCGCTCAACTCACCTTGCGCGTCTCATTCGGCGATGACGAAATGGGCATTAAACCCGCCCAACTTGGGCCGACATCAAAGTCCACTTCTGGAATCTTCGTTCCATCAACCCAGAATTCTGCCCAAGACAATTGTCACAATAGATGGAGATGGATGGATATCATCAGGAAACGGTCGTCATTTAAATAGGACACCACGCGCACCTGATGCTTTGGGATTAGAGAAAGTGATGTTCTTCACGGCAGCACGACTCTCTAACTGTGGTCCAGCAGGAGTTCCAATCTTTGGTTCACGGTGCGTAAATCTCTTCGCAGCTTCCACCTGTCTCGCATGAAGCTCTTCCTTTCTCATGCGCCTCGCATCGACCCCGGAACCGGTAAGCAAAATCGCCAGACCCAGAAGGGCAACTTGAACGTGGGCCCAGAACCGAGTATGCATCATGAACTCGGAGAGTGCTGAAGTCGAGAGAGGGGAGGAAGACGATCAGCGAAACATTCATATGTGTTATGCGCGGTATATATACCTTTTCGCAAAAAAGCCGGCATTGTGGATTATAGTGAAGGCTATGCGTAATTCACGATATAATTTTTTGATGACCATGCTGATCTCTCCAGCTGTGTTGAACAAACTTACACGCTGCTGTTGCCGTTACGCATGGTCTCGCATGGTCCACGTAGCGGATAGATAGGGCGACCGGCCCACTTGCTATTTTCGAATGATTCAGATCGTGTGACGCCGCGCGCGTAGCAGCCTCCTGAGCATGTTCGGACTTCGATTCGAGGATGCAAAAGAGAAGAGAAAGTAAAACAGGAAGTGCATGCATGGCCAGCATCGTTTTGTGAGCATGAACATTATGGGCTCCATTCGGGTACAAAACGCTTTTCAGGTATAATCAATATTATATGTATTCAATTGAGTACGGAGGACGTAACCTCAATTCAGGTCTGCCTGGGACCGACTGAGGTCCGAGAGGCGGCGAACTGAGATCGGACCTAGCATGAGATCACTAATAGCGCATGCAACAGCTTTGTCTTCAAGAACGTCCGATGACGCCGTTGGACCGAGATGCCTGGAGATACAGATTGTATTTTTATAGACTGCTGATGATTGTACCTTGACCTCGATAGAGCTGCTTTAGAAGTTCAAGGTAATTGGAAGCCAAGAAATCACAAGGTCACTTCTCAGAATTGAGAACGCATTCCCGAATAAAGTATTCGTGGAATCGATCGTCCTGTGTCAATTCAGGATGGAATGTACTGAGAAGGTGCCGTCCCTGCCGCAAGGCTACGATTGTTTGAGCATCAGTGTTATTTTCGGCGTCGATAAAGGACTGTGGGAGCGAATCGGATGGCAGACGAGCAAGGACCTTTATTGGTGAATCGTCGGCGGAGGGTGTTATCGAAAGCACGACCTGAGGACAAAGTGAATTCTTAGTAAGGAGAACCCGTGCAGACAGCACATGCGTGTACCGGAGCGCGAATAAAGACGCCAGTGAATGGAACTTCTGAATTCCGCAGTCCTTCCACGGAGAGGGGTGCTTCAAAGGATTCTATCTATTATCATGATCAGTACACTGTGAGAATCGGACGACAGGGATAACTGCACGTACTTGCGAGCCCCAGCCATTTCTTGCTATGTTCACTGACATGCCATGAAGCAGCTCCTGACCACCCTTCTTGGCTCCGGTGACAGATTGCGAAAGTAATATTGCCCCTGCACAAGTACCCCATATTGGTTTGGATTTTGTGAACTCCTTAAGGGGCTCTAATAGCCCCGCAAGCTTAGCTAGTAATGCAATTGTTGTAGATTCTGTCGGGAAAACGATCACAGATCAACATTAAACACGAAGGCATCCAGCGGTGCTTACCTCCCCCTGGTATTATTAA